>JAGVVM010008335.1:0-17032 GCA_019149425.1 Psidium friedrichsthalianum | reverse complement strand
AAGCCATGTCTGATTCCTCCTTATAGGTTGGAGAATTCCGGGCTCATAGAATTTCCCCCAAGGCTCTGTCGAAATGGCTTCCGGGTTCGGTTCTTGGCATTGCCTTGTTGCTTTTCTCTTAGTGCTTGTAATAGGGTCTCTGTCTTGCCGAGCGGCGGTTGTCGGTGGACCGTATAACGTCAGCCAGCTGAGGAACTGCAATCTGTACGAAGGGAGTTGGGTTTATGATGATTCGTACCCCATCTATGATGCTTCAAACTGTCCCTTCATATCAGAAGGATTTGACTGCCAGAAGAATGGCAGGCCCGACAAGGATTACCTTAAGTACAGATGGAAGCCTACCGGATGCGACCTTCCGCGGTTTGTCATCATGTCTATTGGTTCAGAGTGCTATTCCTACGTTAGTTTTTGTTGTTTTGTTTTGCTTAAACCGAACATAAGAAGTATCTGAATCACCACCGGCAATTGGGATCATCTGCTGGAGAGATAAGCAAGCAGACGGCTATCGAGTTAACAAACTTTTAAGGATGATATATCGGTATAGAGCTGTTGAATTTTTTGTTACAATTAGACCTTAGTCAATCATCGGACTAGTTTGAATTTTGCATGTTGGCTGCTGTTATGCATCTGTTCAGTTGCCTCGTTCAACCACTGGAAGAACCTAGAGAAATTTGTCCCCTAAAGAACTTTGCTGATCGCAGGTTTGATGGCCGCAATTTCCTGGAGAGGCATAGGGGCAGAAGATCATGTTTGTCGGGGATTCCTTGAGCAACAACATGTGGCAGTCGCTAACGTGCATGCTGCACTCTGCCGTTCCAGGGTCTAAATATGACTTAACACAAGAAGTGAAGCTTTCGAAATTTTCTATCCCGGTATGGATCGATTCGTTCAGATATGCTACATCACAAAATACGGAATTCTGACCACTTGGTCATGAAAAAGAATTAAGTGCAACGATTCTATTCAGTTCTCGGTACTTCTTAACCTTGTGCTTTGTCTCTAGGAATACGGAATTTCAGTGATGTGGTTGAAAAATGGATTCCTGGTGGATGTTGTACCACAAAAAATAGGAAAAGTACTGAAGCTGGACACTATCAACCACGGTGACGAATGGAAAGGCAATGACATGTTGATCTTCAATACATTCCATTGGTGGTTACACCAAGGAGAATCGAGGACGTGAGGATCGCTTTTGCTTAATAAATCATTCTTCCTTTAAAATCATCCAACGATGAGACGGAACAACGACAAACGATCTCTTCTATGTGTAATGCAGATGGGACTACTTCCAAGTAGGAAACAAGACGGTGAAAGACATGGACCACATGGAAGCGTACGCAATAGCGCTCACAACTTGGGCCAAATGGATCGACACCAATATCGATCCGATGAAAACTCAAGTCTTCTTCCAAGGAGCTGCTGCTGCTCATTACTTGTAAACTACGATCTGCCTCACTTTCCTTTACTTTTTCGGCATTTTACATTTATAGGGCTACCATCTTTTTGAAATACACTGACGGCCATAGGACTTTCCATGATACAATTCCAAGTTCTGAGCATTTCATACTAGGTTCATGTTCCTCGCGGCTTCTGTCTCAGAGTTCAACTTTGATTTCACAATCGGTCTTTGTTTTTTTAGGAGCATTGTCATCTTGGCACGCTTAATCAAATAGCTTCACGGGATCTGGGATTAAATAGTAGTCATTGCAATAAGTTCAAACCATCTTCGTCGTACAGAGTCTATTTAACACTAAGAATCTATCCTAGTGCTGTCTATCAATCTTCCTTAACCACTCTCCGTCGAATGAATTCAGTGGCAAGGACTGGAATGAACCCGGCGTACGGACCTGCCAAGGACAGACAGAACCAGTGAAGGGCTCGGTTTATCCAGGCCCGAGTCTTCCAGGAGATGGTATAGTTGAGAAAGTGCTTAGTATGAGGAGAAGCCGCGAACTACTAGACCTGACATTGCTCACACAGCTTCGGAAAGACGGCCATCCCTCCATTTTTGCCGGCAAAGGAAAGTCATTCGATGATTGCAGTCACTGGTGTCTAGCCGGAGTCCCAGACACTTGGAATGAGCTCCTCAACGCTGTCCTACTCCTGATGTAATTCCCTCATAATCTTCTCTTTCCTCAAATCTTTCATAAGGGAGGTACTCACGGTGATTTCCCTTTATTTGATTTTCCAGAAACCCTATCGAAACTAATGGGACGGGCCAGGCTTCCAGTCCTCAGCCGGGGTGGCTTCCAGTCCTCATCCAGGCCCGGCTCCCAGTCCTCAGCCAGAGGTGGCTCCAGCTTCAAGTCCTCAACCAGTGGCGAGGACTCCGCCTTCCATTACCAGTCCTCCAGTGCCAGCACCGGGGCCACTCCACCTTCCATTTCTAATCCTCCAGCGCCAGCGCCAGGGTCTACTCCACCTTCCAGTTCCAGTCCTCCAGCGCCCGTGGCTCCGGCATCCAGTCTTGAACCGGAGGCAGCTCCACAATCCCATCATGGACACAAGTCAGCCGGGCATGCTGTGTTACCATCATACGTCGGATATGTTTTAGTTCAATTAGCTCCTGTTTTATTCTTGATTTTGCTGCTCTGAGGTTGACCTCTCATCCTATTTATTTTTAACGAATCATTTCATAGCAAAAGACGTGAACCTTGTTCACCTCAAGTACGGCTCCGTGGTTAATAAAGCTAGAACAGGATTAAGAGCGGTTTTTTATTTTGGTAAGGGAGAACAGGATTAAGTAGCGGTTCATATGTCATAAAGCACAAAGTGGTGATATATTACTTTTTTTTTTTCAGAACGAAAGGCAAGTGGAACCTAGCCCTAATGCGATTCATCGACAAAGAAATTTTACCATGCCGAATTATATAGTGTAACTAATTCCAATACAATTATAAAAAAACAAAACCAGGGCTTTCGTTGCTCTTCCTGCTCCATTTAAGTCCCTGTGCACTAACGTATCAACTCAACGTCCATCTAGAGCCATGCTACTTGCTAACGTTCACGTTGTCGATCCACTAGAGCCTCAGCTATCTCAATCCTTTATTAGCTTTAAGAATGTGGGTTTGTAGTCTTGTATAGTTTATTTTCAGCGCACGCATGACACCATCCTTAAATATGATATGTTGAAAGGAAAGACCATTCACTAAATCCACTTCACATTGACATGCTAAAGCAATCCTCAGAGCAATATGCTGCCTTCCATACCCAATACCCACAAAAGCACTCTTAGGACAGGCATCTCGGTTCCACGGATCGCATTGATGAAAAATGAACGATTCTATCACAAGATGACCCAATCTGAAAAATCCTCCGTTACAACTAAACACATTCAAATCCGAAGAACTGTAGGTGGAGTTGCAGAATAAACTCAACTTCAGCAGTCACGGGGAAAATCGATGGCAGACTAACTTCAGTTTGGCACGCCCTGCATCTATGGCATAAAGCATAAAAGAAAACAAGAATGAAATGGTGGGAAGTGAAGCCCCGAGTAAAATTCAACCTTCATCGGACAAAAAAAAAAAAGCAACTAAAGACTAGCAATTCTTTATGCGTACACTTCATAATTGCTCTAATTCTCTTCAGCAAAATACCAATTCCCATTCATCTCTGCTTCTGTATCCGCTTGTCCCTTATGGGAAGCTCAATGGGCTTTTGGGCCTCGTGGGGATGTTCTGGCCCTTGTAAACCTAAGGTGGTTGAACAATGCTCTGCCCAAGCTGCACGCAAAAGGCCCCATTCAAAGCTGCTAAACCGATCTTAAGCATCGAGGAAGAACTAAAAAGAAGCAAGGTGAGTTCCGAGAGGAGTTCAAATATCAAATATAGAGTACAGGGCAACAGCTAAAGTTAACGAGGTACATACTGTGAGCCATAGAGCATCCACTATCATACCTTCATACGATGCCACTGACCAGCCACACAAAGCATAGTTCAATCCTCACAGAAAGATGCAGCTAGCTATAAAATATACTATAAGGGCATGTACGGCTACTATGTCCTTAAGTTAAAGAAGTGGAATTCTAAGAGAATACCAGAAGCAATGATGTTGCTTAAATTGATTGACTGAATGAATGTAAGCTAAGCCATTTCCTGATATTAAATATATGAAAGTTGAAAAGAAATTACTATTGCCTCCAAGTAAGACTTGGTCATTTTGAAAGAGCATTAAGGGTGCCACACTATTGCTGGAGCAAAATAGTATTGAGCATTCTCATTTCTTGCATCTAGATCACTTCAATTCAAATATGTTTTTGACGGCTGTATATATGTTGGTACTGAAACTTCTGGTGTTTCTAGTCAGCAGATAAAATATCTTAATGACCTCCATCTCCCATCCCATGATCGCACAGAGAATGCCACAGAGAAATACCCATCTAAAAAGTTGAGGCAAATAAAAGAAAGGAAGATACCCATCTCGAGGGGGAGGGGGAGGAAGCTTGTAGCTATGGGTTGAAAACAACATTAAATCTACCCATGTAATGCAAAAGGAGGAGGGTGAAGGTGTGTGGATTTGATTACGATGACTTAAAAACTTACCCTTCCTTTGGGAAGCATGCCCTAACGGCATGTTCAATAATTCTCTCAGGAATTCTCTGCTGCAGTTGGTTGAATGTCTCGACTTTCATACCACCAGGTCTTCCTGAATGCCTCCTGTAGAGCTTTTGGGTCCTCTTCTTCCCAGATACAGCAACCTTTTCAGCATTTACCTATAGATACCATGTGCGCAAGTAAATGGTAATGATACATCAAGTTTTCTAGCTCCTCACACACAGTGATGTTGTATGACAGGAGCTGATCTGAAATCCTTGCTGCAGAATCCATATCAAGTTTTCAACTGTCGCAGACAAGTAAACATTCTTATTATAATGGCTGCTTCTCCTCCCATGGTAAAGGAAACAGCAGGCACCTTATTTTTTTCTAGCTTACTCTAACGAGTGATAAAGTATCAGGTCACAAACTTTATTGAGTGAACTTCTATTCGAAAAGTTCCAACAAATGAAGTAGTTGATTATCAAACGGGCAAAAGCAGTTGCTTTGGCATTTTCATAGGGAGAATTTCGGGTATACCTAACCAAGAGAATTGGGTTACACAAACTTGGATTAGCATCAGCAAGAAGCTATATTATCTGGAGTCCAATGTTTTCAATTTCAACTTCTTTTGTTGTCCAAATTGCGCAGTGTCTTAAGGACTGATTGGTAGAGGATCAACGGTATTAAACGTATGCCAGATCGGGAGTGGCGAACATATGGGAACTGAGACTAGAAGGTAGAAATTCATCCATGGTGCGTACTTTGCAACGTTCACTTCTCAATAAAAATAACTGGGACTCAAATTATCAGCCAGTCTACATGGAAAAGCAAATGCCAATATACTGCAATGCATAACCATATTCAAGTACATACCACAATCACAAATGCCCCCATGTCCACGCTGGGAGTGTACGTCGCTAGATTCTTGCCACGGATGTGAATAGCAATGGTCGATGCAAGTCTACCGAGTATCTTGTCCGTGGCATCCACTATGTACCATGGCTTCTCCGTGTTCACATGATCTCCAGCTTTAGGATACCACGTATTATTCCAAATGTCCTACAAAAAACCGCAACACGCGCATGACATCAGAAAATCTCCAATATCGCTGACCTTCCCATCTCATGATTGGGCCACTCAAGAGCAACCGAACAGGAAAACTTGCATTGTCCGAAATGCCTCTTACACACCAGAAACTGTGCATATGTCGCTTCTCAAAGAACCAGAAACCCACAAAATTTATTCCTACTATCCATCTATAACAGCAGCCAAACGGACAGGACAGGCGCACAATAACATTAAGCGCACAAACAACGAGAGAGAGAGAGAGAGAGAGAGAGAGGTTTTACAGGTCCATCGACCTCGGACCCTCGAACATCCATCGCTGATCGAGTGGAACGACGGAGAGGTCCTTCTGGCACCGGACCGCGAAATTGCGGTTGCTGACCGTCGTAGCGACAGCATGGACAGCGCGAACGATGGTCCGGCGACGCTTCTCCTCGAAGAGAGAGGAGAAAGGGAGGGATTGCATTGGGTGGACGCGAAGATGGCTGAAGAAGATGATGACGCACAGAGTATCGCCATTTTTCCTCTCTTCCCGTCTTTCTCGCTCAAGAGCAGTGAGCCAAGCTCGCGTCTTGTTTCTTCTATCTGTTCGATTTTGATAAAGTGGATAAGGAGTCCTCCTCGAGTTTATGGGCCGGGCCTTCTGTGGCCTCTTTCCTTGCTTTCCATAAACTAGTAGTTTTTTTTTTTTCTTACACTAACAAAATCGTGTTGGCAAGTTACATTCATTTTTGTCCCCTCAAAACGTGAAAAGGTGAAAAGGTCTCAAAAACCTTTAAAAAGCCACTGATAAGTCATGATTACAAATATGATTTGTGCAGTTTGAAAGATTTCGGGCATGGCTTTTAAATGAAAATCAGAGAAGCAGATTAGACAGTCGATGAAGTTCTACATAAAGCAGAACTGTAATTTGCTACTCAGCAGAAGCCATGTTTTGCCAACATACGACAAAAAAGATGTGGCCCATTCATCACCTAACTTCCAGACCGTGCGTTCCCCCGATGCTTGTCCTCAGTCTGGCCTTGTTGGAGTGAGAAAGGAGCCTAGGCAAGATGACAATTTAATTGAATGCTGCCGCTGAATTTCAAGGGATCTAATGTCCCCCGTCTACAATAGTGTGAATCAGTCGGTCAAAACCTTGTATCCCCCGTTCCAGCAATAAGGGATCTCTGTCTCTCTTTTTCTCTCGTTCACCCTTATGTGGGCGTAGAATTGGCCAATATTTATACCAATGTTGTAGGAACTCTTACGGTTGACAATATGACGTTACAAATTTGGACAATGGCTTGCGCATCAGAACGGCCAATATTGCCTACCCTTAGAGATATTAATGATAGTGATCTAGCATCATTGTTGAGCTGCATGAAGGAGCCAGAGAACTTGTGAGCAATGTTATATATAATGCAATGAAGCAGATGAGCTCGATCCATATCTGAGAGCAACTGCAGCTGGCAACTTGACGTACAGAGGAATCTCCATATTTTGTCGTCACTTGTGGTGTATTAGCAACCATCTAGTGATGGGAACTTTCAAGTTTTGGAACTCAGATGGAAAAGATGTGATAGAATCGAGAAGATTCCTTACCCAAACGAATCCTTGCCTTCTCTTGAAATGCGGCCCAATTATTACTCTCCGCCAAGATTAGCAATCTGTGAAGCTGTGACTACATATGATGACTGCTGGTGCATTTATCTGTCTCTGATCCAACAAGAAGATAGATAGAGAGAAGAGAGAGGGGGGGGGGGGGGGGGGGGGAGAGAGAGAGTAAATAAAAGACGGACAAAGGAAGTTCAACATTAACTTGATAAAATCCAAACATAAGCCAATCAATCTATACGTATGTATGGACATGCAAGCAGATTAAATGCCAGTCATTGAATTGAAGCTAGCATAGCCTTGCCATGTCCGCAACCAATTAGGAAGCAAAAAAAAGGAAATGAGACAGAGGATAGATGCACACATGATAAGGGAAAGGGATTTAAAAAAGTCCATGCAAAAATGTTTTATGATAATGCTTGGACTGAGAAGACAAAAGTACCTCTGCCCCAGGAGAAAACTGGCCAAGGCCAGAAGAACTGATGCCAGAATTCCTGCAATTGTTCCTCGAGACTTACAGCACCTTCTTCCACGAGGAACACCTTAATGTGGTCACTAAGTACCTGAAGAAGAAGAACCATAATACATCATGATTTACATATATGGTGCATGGTGAAAGCAAATAGTATCCAGGAACTAAACCACAAAAGCATTCAAGCATAATATTCACTTTCACAAAAGCAACCTAGCTTCAAATGTCAAGTTCATCCAAAGTTATCTGTCTAGCTACTGGAAAGAAATTACAGAAGTTTCCTCATATTACATAAACTGAGCAATTCCAGGAATTGATCAGTTTATGCACAATGGAACCATCAGTCAGTGTGTATGCATGTGCTTCTATGATTTTTATGTCTCATGCAACATAACCCAACTAGACCTGCCAAGCAAGTAGTTGTGCTCTCTTAGACCATAATAGATCCATTCATGTAATCACTAGTATCATTCTTGAGCCTCCTAGTAATAATTCGATGTATTCTGCTGCCATTACATCAGTCTCAAGGCAAAATGACATGAGGAGTGCAAGTACTATTAATAAACAGAGAGAATATACATGGGCAACATGAAATTGCAGAAGAAACAGGAGGGTTGAAAATACAATCATTTTGAAGAACATATCATGAGCTAATACAAAAGTGATCAGTTATCATCACAAACACAAGATCAAGCATCAACCTTCAACTCAGGCGCAGGTGAGAAACATTACTCACGTCGTTTTGCCATAAGCCTTGCCGATCTCACTCGAAACTGTATCGCTCAACTTAGTACAGAAACTAGCAATAAACCCGAGTAACCACAGATGCGCGAAAGCCCCTCCTCCTATGCCAAATATAGAAAGGAAAGCACAGACACAGCCAGCCGCACTGGAACCGATCACACTTCCAGGCCCTCTTCTTCCTTTCCTCTTTCTCAGCAACCCCCTGAGCTTCCTTCTGTGCCATTTTCACCTTCGTCGCTCCTGTTCCCTAAGGGATCCAACTCAATTAACAACAAATACAGAACTCGAATCTCAAATTCAAAACACAGTAATTAACTTTAACGATCATGAGTGGCAGCTTAAAAGTAAGAGTAGCAAACGATGACCGTACAATGAGAATGAGAAACTACAATCAAATGTCAACCAATCGGAACAAACCATAGCGATTAGCGACCAGGGAACATACTCAACAGTGATCAGGATGGTGCAAAGCGAAGTCTCTCACTAAATGGAGATAAAAGCTCCGCGAAGCGCGAAATCTCCGATCACACTAGAACGCAAAAGCTATAATCAACGGAATCAAATGCACGATCTCGAGAGTTTCGAGCTTACGATGACGAAGTAGGCGGCGACGAGGAGAAACCCCCGAGGGACCGAAGGCACGCCAGGTGAGAGTCCCCAGGAGGAAAGCCGCCACGATGCCGGACGCGGAGAGGCCGGCGGACGAGAATGGGAGAGCCGGCGGACGAGATCAGGAGGTTGCTGAAGACGGCGGACTTCCACGTGGGAGGGACGACCGGATCAGGGCCAGGGCCTCCGAGAGAGCTCCTTGCGCCGACATCGCGTCCGGCGGCGTCACCAGCCGGGAGAGCCGAGGCTGCGACGGAGATTCGGGAGGAGCGGGGGTTTCTGGAGAGCCGGCGAGGGAGGAAAAGCGAGAGGGAGGAATCGCAGGGATTTATAAGGAAGGAGGAGGAGAGTTGACCAAGACGACATCGTCGATGGGCTTCTTGAGTGCCGACGAAGTAACCGGCGAAGCGGATACTGTGCGAATTTGGAACAAGGAAAGAGTCCAGGGGGTTCGTCGAGTTCGACCCGAACCTATACGGGTGGGAACAGTACAGGACAGATTTTTTGTCGTGGGGCATCGGACCTGCTGCTCAAACGGATCATTGATCCAGCGGTCCGTACGTAAGTTGGGCTGACGTCACCCTCCGTCAAGATATTTTTTTTAATCTTTCCTCGGGGTCAAACTCCCGTCAAGACGCAAGAGGAGACAATGTGTATTGAAACTATTATGTCTATGGCTTCAAACATTTGGCGGGGAGTAAGGACCTGGTGTTGAAACGTTGGGAGCAGAAAGCAGAAGTTCAAATTCGAAAGTTACAAGGAAAAAGCCACCTCAAAGACATGCCTAATCGCAATTAATAGACCGTCGAATTCGTGTATTTTTATTTTCATAACCACAAAAGTGTTGTGATTATGAAAGTGTATTCGACTCGCGCAGCGAAAAGAATCGAGATCGCTCATATATTTATCCAC
Source organism: Psidium friedrichsthalianum (assembly GCA_019149425.1). Taxonomy (NCBI): domain Eukaryota; kingdom Viridiplantae; phylum Streptophyta; class Magnoliopsida; order Myrtales; family Myrtaceae; genus Psidium; species Psidium friedrichsthalianum. The sequence goes on along the minus strand of JAGVVM010008335.1, from coordinate 7,099 downwards.
GAGAAAGGTGTGCAGGCAAACCAAAGCAGCAAAAGGAATTCGCATCAAAGCAAAAGTTTCACCTCTCATATGGTCATCTCGCCCAATCAATGCTTGCAATCCAACGGGATTTCACCACCATACGTCCGTAAATTTGTATTCACCAAAGGGATCATCCACTTAACATTGCAGTCCTCTGTACACGGAACGACAAAAATACTATTATCGAATCGAACTTCTTTCTCACAGCTCTCACAGCATACAACCTGCGAATCATTACCATACAGCAAACTCGAACTAACGCTATCAACAAGTTCTTGCCCGATCACCTTTCTCAATCCTGTTATCCATCGTGAGATATCTACCTAGACCTACTACTGAACTTGGGAAGCTTAAAACTGTTGGTGATAAGACAGAATGAGACCACTAACATACGTTAAGGCAGCACACCCAAAAGAAATCTCTCTCTCTCACATGACCTGATTGCGCTAAACGATGGTCTAAGTTTGTCTTCGGCGTTTTAAGCTGCGATCATTTCTTTGACACAGGAAGTCGTTCTCTGGTGGAAAGATATATAGGGAACATAAACAGCAGCATCCAGTTGATGCCGAGCATTTTAGGCCAGTATAAACCTGAAGCTGTAGGAGGAGAAGACATCTGAGGCACAGCCCAATAAGCATCTGGAACCTGGCCCAAGCACTCATCACCTGTTTCTTCGGAACTTCTCATGATTGAGCAATCAGAATCTGCGAGCTTGCGCTGTCAGCCTGGAAGGACCTCGCAAAAAACAACAGAAAATTACAGACAGCCTTAGCTATTATTTTTGTGCATGCTGACACAGAGTTGCCATGGTACTGTTAGTCACCGATTACTTCTGCCCCTGCATGACTCAGATGTGCAAAAATTGAAACACATCAAGACCCAATACAAAGAGCAACGATACTTTCTTCCTTCCTTTTTCCTTTTTTTTTTTAAAGGGTATACACATCGGGTCAGATTGAGGAATGGAACACTGGACCACATGATGTCGGTCCATCTGCTAAAAACAATCTCTTACCTCTCAAACACTCAATTCAGATTATTTTTAGGAAAAATGCTCATCCATTTCAAGTAAACAGGCGGTCTGCCAAACACCTACAGAGTGAAAAAAAAAAACCATAGCCAGAACTTCCAATGGAATAAGACACCAATGCGTTTATCTCCATAAATTTAGAACATGAAGACGAGAAGACGACCCAACGCAAGAAAACCACCAATAAAAAAACCGAAGCAAGCAGATATTTGACCTCACTGTGCCCAACAATAATTCAAATCCAACGCGGCTTGACCAGCAATTTGATTGATTGTTACAAGAACCAATTTTTCAAAAATGATAGGCGAATTAAAAACAGACAAATTGTAGCATGGGACACAATACCAAAATGATGAACTGCCAAAAAATTCCACCTTCTTGCGAGACTAGCAGCATCTTTTTGCTCGTCACTGAAGGTAAGAAATGGATCAAACAAGAAAGTGAATGATCCACCAATAATGGACTGAGAAAATAGAGGTTGGGGGAAGCACGACAAACATTTTTCAGGTAAATTGTGCATGTAACTCCAAATTTTTTACCCTGGGGGCTTGGGATGACCCCTTGAACCCACAACCACCCCTCCCACCCCCCTCTCATTTCCCAAGGTCTGCCATCGATGCCACAAAAAGTGCAACCCACCCACAACAGATAGACCACATCAAAATGTTCTCATTGATTATGGAGCATCGACAAAATCACCTGAACAGTGACAGGAAACATAAACAACAAATGCCAGGACACATACCTTAGACGATCCATTGCCTATGTAGCTGTAGCTTTGGTTAAAGTCACTGAATCCAAGAAGTTCGTCTAAATGCCACTGCGGCATGCTTGCAGCCGCTGAACCCCCAGAAAATGGCAACTTAGTGTTTATCAAGCTCCCAACACCATCAGTGTGTACAGGTAGAAGATCATTATACTCATGATGTAATGGCAATTGGGTGCCTCCTTCTAACAAGGAAGAAGATTTTGTTTTTGTTTCAGAGCTCTTTTCCCCAGGCTGTGAATTTATCAAAGAAGAGCAGTGATGAGGCTCCGAAGGTTGAGGCTCAGTAGGGTCAAGACCCACTTTCACTCCAGTAAGAAGAAACCTTTGATGAGCAGACACATATGTATTCGCTGTGTGTATGGCTATATCACATTTCCTACAGAGTAATGCTCGATCCTCTAGACAAAAGAAAAATCCCGCTGTGTCCTGTCAAGGGAATCCACATTTTATCAAGCCATGGATAAATTTGATGAAGAAAATGCACCCTTTTTCATTTAAAAGACATTTGAGAAGTGAAAATTGCGAATCCAGCCGAAGTCATGGCAATGCCATCTTCAAAACGTTAGGAAGTTACTTCGACTTTCCCCACAGGATGCGTAAAACCTCTCTCCTTTTAACATAGAGAGAGAAGATTACATCCCTTTATATCCATGCAAACACGGTCAGATGAAATACTATTTGGCAATCAGAGACTTACTCAATGGATGAGAACTGATCATTCATCAAATAAATAAGCCAGTTGGCAATCCTCTGCTCATTTCAGCTGGATCACATTAATCACATCATAAGCTGTTCCTTCGAGGTAGAGGGACCAAAAAGCTTATACAACTGAACATTTCAGCTGAGCTGACACTACATCTTTTGATCTGCAAATGGCATTGTTTAATGGATTTGTGTAGGGTTCACAGCCTGTATAACAAAATTGTTATGCAGGCAGCCTCCGTCACCTAGACATAGGTAGTCATAATTTGAAAATTCGACCAACCATCCAAATCAATGGTGATAGGTGTCAATTGCATAAGAAAAAGATTACAAGCCGCATTATCTACAAAGAATTGATGGGAACTTTTCAAATGTGTTGTTAATTTCACGTTAACAGATTTCATTTTTTCTTCAAAATTTCTAAGCAAATTAGTGACCTGAGGATTTCTAGAATACTCCTACCACCAGTCCGTATGAAACGATCTACAATCTATCGATCCAGAGGCAAGAAATATCTTTCGCCAGCTCGTCATCGGAAAAAAAACAAAGGGTACAACACGACTTCCAATATCTTGTCACCCGCCCTTCTAAAATCCTCAAAGTGCAGAGACTGCGAGCATTACGCAGACGTTAAAAAAGACACGCAAGAACACAGCAAATCATTCATCACCGATAAATCGCCGGCGAAAACCGGAAAACGCGATTAACTCAGCGTCGCCGGAAAGCAAAAACGCGAGGCTCGAGTGGGGGGCCCAGACCAAGGAAACCGACCCGAAATCGAAAACAAGAAAAGAGGATCCGCTTCACCTGACAGATATCGCACTGAGGCATCTGCGAGGCAGAGGTGGAGAGAGGGACGCGCTGGTGCTTGCTGGCGAGCTTGTTGGCGGCGTGCACCTTCTCGTCGCAGGCCAAGCACAGGGCCGCCTCGTCGGCGCAGCAGAGGACGCTCGCCTCCGCGGCTTCGCACACGTTGCACTGTATCTTCATATCCAACCCAACATACACACACACACACACACAACGCCGCGGCAGCAGCAAAGGGAAATCCCCGGAACCGGATCTCGCCACACAACCCCGACCGCTTCCCCCGGGTCCACTCCTCCAGCTCACCCAAAGAGGGATTTTTTTCTAGAGAGAGAGGGCGAAGGAATCTAGGGATTTGATTCGTGATCTCGCAGCAGGTCGAGAGAAGACGAAGAAGCGGGGGGAGGGTTTCAGGCGACAGCCGCAAGTGGGAATTCTGTCACTTTTTGCGGGTTTCGCTTTTAAAGACACGGAAATTTTATTTATTTTTTAAAAAAATGAATAATAATAAAAAATGGGGGACAAGGAGGGATATTTTTCTGAGGCTGTGAAGGCCGAGTTTTTACACGTGGGCCGGTTGGAAAGTCAGTGTCCTCGTACGGGGAGACCGCCTCGCTGTCCGGAGCGAGAAGATATCGTCCATCTCCAATGATCAGGCGACCACTAGGCTCGGATCTTGATAATTGGATCATGTTTAACAGTGTCCTAAACCAATTGCACTGTCGCCGATGTTAATCTCACCCCGTTCATATTTTCCGAAAAATTTTATTTAGAAGAAATCTTAAATTTTATCGTACGGACAGATCAATCCGAAACTTTTTTTCCTTCGTAGTTTCGCCCATTTAATCCTAAAAATTTTCGCGATTTACAAATATAATCCTTCTTGATCGATTTTTTTTGGGAAATCGCAGACGTGAATGCTCGATATTGTGTATGGCACAGCCAATATTGACGTAAATAATTTTTTTCTTTAAGAAAAACAGAGAAATTAAGTTAAAATTTAACAAGCTCACAAAAATTATCTAAATCAGCGCCGATCATGACACGTAAAGCATCCGACGTCCACATCAGTAATTTTTAATCAAAATTAACCTAAAGCACTATATTAACAAATCATCAAAAGATTGAAGATTAAATTAGATAAATTGAAAATTTTAAAACTGAATTGCCATCCAAGGCTTATTTGGTATTGTTATTATCCATTTTTCTGCTGATGATCTAACGGTGTCCTTCAAAGGTGACAAGCTTTCACTGCAGACCATTTTGGAAGCATGTCAAGCAATTTCACCGCTGGGCAAGGTTGAAACCTTACCCTGATAAGATTCGAGTTGTTCGTAGCTGGCATCGATGACTCTTTTCAGTCGTGGTTATTTGTCAACTGAGCGGTTTTCGAGAGGGAACCTCGCCTTGCCCTGTTGGGGAAAAATAACCGCGGGAATGAATGCTTGGGCACCTAAAGCACTTTTGAGTTATACCGACCGATCGCAGCTTGTTCAATGTCGTGGTCCAAGAGTTTTATACAACGTTCCTTTGGAAGAAACGCGCTTGCAGGAGGACCTTTTGGAGAGCACCCGGAAAGGTACCAGACATTGAAAAAAGCTACCTGGCGTTAGGTGGTGGAAGGGGCCCTGGGCCTTAATATAGTTACTAATTGCTTCTGGTGTCTCAAACTTGCCAACAGCAGTTATTGCCAACCCAGGACCTCCAACTAAATTGCACTCAATTCCCATCCCGATCCCATCGTTGGGCGTAAGCCGGACAGGCAGATGCAACATCAAGGTAAAGCTGGCCACTGGGCAACACCATTCCATTCATACATATGCTTAGCCCCAAGTAAGGTAGAATGTCTGGTGCCGTCGCAACATCAGATCGCCTGAAAAGCCATGAGTCCAAAAGGTTTTGCTGACCATTCCTGAATGCTTCGAATAGGCACTAGAAAACCATGAGAGCCGTGTAAGCTACTCTACTATCGTAAACCCAGATTGCACATTAGGAAATGTGATTAATAATCAACTTCGACAGATTCTCAATTTCTGTAGTTCTGGCTCTTGTCAGCGATGCATTTTTGATAAGCAGCCCGCTGCCAGGAAGATGTCTGCTACCCTGTGATCACTCTTCAAGAGGAAAGCGACTTGCGCACATAGCTAGACACGTCTACATGTTATTTACATGTTGGATAATTTCGGCTTCTCTGCATCAGAAGTCCGCTTAATCGGGAGTATTCCCTTTTCTAACAGACGAGAAGGCAAGTAGACTTTTAGAACCGGCGCCTCGGAAGATATTTCAAGCGTGTCCTGGTCCTTGACTGTGAAACACACATTGCAGCCATCGATGTATATCGCACCTCCTTTGCAAAACCATGCAACTTCCATGTTCTGGTCAGGATTGAAAAACCCATGCATCAGATTAGAAGCTACTCCTGGTGAAATAGGCTCCCTTACCATATACTGAAGGTCGCGAGATAAAATGGGCATTTGGTATCCACCGGCTGAGAGCATTGCGGCCGTTGAGCCAGCAGCAGTCGAGACTCTGAGACCACTTGATCGGCAGTTCACTACAGGGGAGCATGAGTGGCCTTTCCTTTTGATTCTGTAAACAAGTAGGTGACATTCAGGTAGCCCACATGACCAGCAAAATGAGAGTAATAAGCACACTGCATCGAACTGCTGACCTGAATGAGAATCGTGAGACTGCCGCTGGGCAAGAATGTGCAAGTAGTACATCATTGAGAGCATATGTTGACAGTGGTGCTGAGTTCACACAGATTGATATCCTTGATAGTTCAGATGGTTGTAGTTGACCCTCGAGAATGTCATCTAGTATCTGGAAGAGATTCTCCAATCATTAAGACACGTTTCACAGTCAAACTGGAGATTCCGCTGAGGTACATGGAAACTGTCGAGTTTTGTTGGAGATACAACACAGTGAAGTGACTGCATTCTACCATATGTAATTTGACCACGGGTCTTGTACATGCACTTACATTTGAGTGGGGCAATATTGCTGGTGACTATGTTCCCATGATATTATACTGGCATTAGCATCATTGCAACTGAGATTGATAATAAGTACTCTACCTAAGAAAGCCAGCTGAGCAAGAACTCTGAAATCTTAAATCTATGATGGGCACAACCAACTCAGGGACTCAAGCATTACCAATGCCAGATGCACATACCATTTTATGTTTGTAATTGTGAAGGACAGTACGTCAAACACTCTCCCTTTATAGCAGATTAGCACATATTATCATATTGACACAAAAGTTGGCATGAGATGATGACTTGGTGCAACTAAAGTAGAAGTTTTCCCTCAATTACAGAAGATGGAACAGTAAATTTGTCTAAGAATTCCTACTTTGGACAAGCAAATATGAATCCTTACTTGCTCAAAATTATCGACAGTTGCTGCGCAGAGGTAGCCAGTGCTCCTTTTTGCATCATATTGATTACCAAATTCTTCAACCTACAGAAGAGCAACATCACAGCTTTTCGTGCTTTCATTTCTTGTCATATAAAATCACAAGAGATGCAAGTAAATCAAAGAAACCCAGACCTCAGCAACTTGGGTAGGATCGGAGTTCACGCCGAGAAGTGGAATCGAGTCATCTACGAAATGACTGGCGTGCAACAGAGTGCCATCGCCGCCAACGGTGACGACCATGTCCACGTTCCGTATCGGCTGGGACACATTATCGCGTAAAATGGGCTCCCAGTCAACGAATTTTCTCCGCAACACATTCTGGCAGTATCGTATGGCTTCACGGTGCACCT
>JAGVVM010008334.1:0-11714 GCA_019149425.1 Psidium friedrichsthalianum | reverse complement strand
GGTCCGCAAATGGGCACATTAGATTGCTCTTTGTCGCGTCATCCCTTCTACTGGAAGTTGCGCGAAGTTCAGTCACGACCTCAGTTACACGGCACTCTCGTCCTCAATGAAAACATATTTAGGGGGAACTTAAAAATAATACCAAAAAAAACACAATAAGCCATTGATCCCGAGAGTCTGCAATTGCCTCACTCATCCATACGTCTGTAGCCGACAATCCCCCTTCATTTACCTTCCGGTGTTGCATAATTCGCGTCGTTGGTTGGGCGCGGTGATGGATCTTAGCGTCGGGGGAGTTCCAAGCCTCGGAGAATGGGTCAGTATAGGAGTGAGGGGAACGTAGAAGGAGTGACGAAATTTGTGGAGGTGGTGATTAGAAGGGGCTAACGGTCATGGGTTAAGTGCTTGGGAATTGAAATAACGGGGTTATTGAAAGTGGCTCGCGTAGGGTGGGTGTGGGTTGGCAGTGTTAAGGGTGGAGTATTACCGGACCATGGTTCGAATAACTGGATCCTCCTGAAATTAATCTCGAATCAAGGTCGTCTCTTATGATTGCGTTTGCCCAGTACAGCTGCTCTTGATTATTTACTTCTCTTCTACTTAGCAGGATCTCACTCCTTCTCCTCCTACCTTTACTGTAATAGCGTATTTATCGTGTGTTGGTTCAATATCCTTAGTAATGATCTGACTCCTCAAGTCGGCCCTCTGTCGACCTAGTGAGGATAGTATTACGGTTTCTGCGACTAACTGATGGACCTGAATCCTGTGCTAGTACATATATTTCTAGGACAGAGAGCCGCGCTAAAGTTAATAAGTGTGGAAGCATTATTTGTCCCGCTGTTCTTCACCAGATCAAGTTTAACCAGTACAGAAGTAATAATGTAGCTAACGAAAACAATTCGAAAGTAGTTCAGCTTCACAGAACCTCCGGCATGGTCCCGGTAAGCTTGGAAACTCTCGGAAAAAATCATAACAGAAGTCGAGAAAAGTATGGTCAATATTTACCCCTCCAGTTCGACTGTGCATCGTTTCATTGTCCCCGAAAATCAATATACTGCCATAGCTAACCGTTCTAATCTCACTTATGTGTCGTTTATTCATACTTCGTGTGACTTGAGACTCGAGAACCATTATCATTGTGCGGATTTAGATTGGATGGTTGACTGCTGAGACTAGGCGGGACGACAGAGATTCTCTTGCCAAATCCCTTATAGGCGTAATGGGCGCAAGCATGCTACAGCTTATGCAGTTGATACTTAAAAATTCTGTCACAATAAGGATAAAGTGTTACGCATACTGTGATCCAATCTTGAGTCAGCTGAGGAGGCACTATTTTGTGAGTCTACTGGACTTTCTCTAATTGTCCGATGTTTTGTTTTATCCACGATCGTCTCCGCAAAAAGAACCTAGCTGAGGAATCACACGAGTGGGGGGGTGGCAGATTGTGGCGACAATGCGTAATAGAGTCCCGTATTGGTGTGAACATATACGATGCAATTTAAGAGTTTCAAAGAAGTAAGACATTGCAATTGCTGGGGTCCATACAGCGCTTCCGTAAAATGGTTCCATCAATGAACCGAGCTTCCTCTTTTGCCTTGAGCGCAATTCCTCATCGCTCGTGACCAAGAACCAAGTAATTATCACCATTCAACTGATAAACGTTTAGTAAACATCCCTGGATTATCCCGATGACCGCCAAATCTGTATGCCCGAGGAATTCTCCTAACTCTGCTCGAGCCATCTCCCTTCCTGGACGGCCTTCGACTTTCCGGCATTCTTCACAGCCAGTCCCTCTCCGTATCACACTATCGCTCTCCATGTCGATGCTCAAGAAAATCGATTTCTTGAGAGAAATCTATTTCGGTCCCGGAGCGTCGTCCCGAAGAACTCTGATACCATGAAAGAATTTGGAAATCAGAAGGCTTCCATATTTTTTTTATTCGTGGTTAGACGAAACACAATAAATATCAGAAGCTTAATAAAAAAAATAAGAAGAAAAAACGTTATTCGACTAGCTAGAAATAACATTGACTAGCTAAAATTACATATGACACAAAAGGAATAATATCCTATAGATAATGCAAGGAATATTTATTCCCCGTATAAAACGGCTACAATCTGAGACCCACAGGTTCTTTTTGATTTTTCCCTAGTTTGTTCTTTTTGGTTCTCCTCCTCTCTCTCTCTGTTTGAATTGGTCTTTCAAAGTCTCGAGTTTGCCTTGTTAAAAGATTGGTGCTTAAAGAGTGCCTCTTGGTGGCTTTGTGTGAATGGCGAATTTGTGGATAGGCTTCGCAAGCGATTCAGAGTGGACGGTTAAAGGGAAGATTGTGCGGATGAGAGCTGAAAGCAGCATCTGCTCGGCGAAGAAGAACAACCAAAAAGAAATGCGGATTGTCAAAGATAGTGGGGGTTCTTTTCACTTTTTGCTGCGGAATTCCTGTCGCTGCCCTGGCAGTTGTTGCTGTCCCCGGTTTTTGTTTTGTTGATTTTGTTGCCTGCTGCCTTTAAAATACGTTATACTCGCAGCTTTCTTTCTCGTCCAGAAATGCATGTTTTTGTTGCAGAACTGACTGGAACTAGAGCATTGTTTCTGGGATGAATATCTTTTCCGTTATAATTTTTGCTTTATGTACCATCCAGGGATAGGGGACAGGTGCCAATAATACGTTACTGAATTTCTGCTGAAACTTAAGTTTGAATACCATTACTGATTGTATGATCATCTGTAAACTTATAACAATCTTGGGTGCACTAATGTCTTTTCTCATCCCTCCACTCTCATGAATTCATCATGGGCCTTGCTTCTTTAGCACTCTAAATGCAGAGTGATCCTTTTTCCTTTGCTGGACTGTTTTTGCCTGACTCGTTGATATGCTTTATGTCCCTGCCTCTGCTAGTTTTGAGAAACCCAACTGTTTGGACTAATGGTTAACTTCTACAAAACAGGGTCTTTCTTTCTTTTTAACTAAAAGCTCAGTTACCTACGAAACCCTGAGGGATAAATTCTAGTACGTTTTTTCTTACACACTTTCCAAATTTTGTGCATCAGCAGTAATTGGACTAGGTTTAGACTTGGTTCCATATCTTCCTTTTGCTCATTGTTGCTAAGGTAGCCTGAATTTAATGCTCGGGAACCAAATCCTACGCGCTGGCTATGTCTGCAAAAAGGACTCTTTGGCATTGCATTCGTGCCATAAAAGTGTAGTGGGTTTGCATTTCGTACTTTAGTGGTTTGCTGCTAGGTGTACATCTCATGTTAGTAATTTTGATCAGTGGGAAACATAGGTTGGATTTCCTGGCTTTTTTTAAAAAGAGTAGTTTTGGCTGCGTGTGGAATAGATGAAAACCTTTGTAGAGTAAATAATGCTTATCAAATGGTTTGTTCTTGATCCCATCGAAGATTCAATCTGGTAAAAAAGCCACTGGTTTTCTTCGCTATTAAAGATCACCTCTTTCCCTTTTGTTTTGGAACTACGCTTAGTAGAAAAAATGCGCTTTGAAAGACTGTTTGTAGTTGGGTACATTACATCCCCGAGTGGTTTTTTAAGTTTGAAGTCAAGCAATTTAAATCGAAATTTGACATGCAAGCATTTTATATCATTATTTCTTGCCCTTTTCCTTTTTTTTGCATTGTCAATTTGTGAAATTGTAATAGTCATCTATGAGAGCGTGGAATTGTTTTCCCCTTTGTATAAAAATCATCAAGGTACAGATTCTCCCGTAATTTGAACTTTTTTGATCCAGACATGCAGCGTCTTATTTAAAATGAATTATCGTTCTAACTGCTCCTACCTTTTCCTCTTGGGGACTTGGTCCCCCTTGAACAAGAATAATTTTTTTTTTTCTCCGTAGTTCTATTTTGTCAGTAGGCAATAGGCCTTCTCATTTTCCGTAATTTTTTCTTTTTTTTTTTGTGGTTTTGGGGGGGTTGATATCAATGAAAAACTTCTTGAGATTGCCATGTAACTTTCCGTGAATGGCTATTCATGTTAAACATGAGCTACTTTGAGTGCTGTCATAATTTGAGATTTTTCTCTTACAAGAGTTTTTTTTCATTGTTGTCAATGCAGCGACCGCTGTTTCCAGCCCGGAGCGACTAAAAAAAAATTTTTGGGACCCCCAAAAACAATGTCATCCGGGGCTTACCGTATCCTGAAAGTCAATTAGACTGGCAAAGTAGAGAAGTTTTTTTTAATCGGATGAGGCAATTTGGTTTTGTTTTCCTGTAGTTGCTTCATTAATGCCAAACCAACCTGCTTTCTGAATTGTTCCATTACAGATCAAGTCTAATTAAGTTTTAGCTTTCCAATTTAAAATGTTATGCATCTATGGAAGAAGAATTCCATAGATGGCAGATGGCAGCTTGTGTAAATGAGTACAGATTCTGAATCTTGCCAGTTGAGTTGGATTTGCTCGCTTCTTTCACAACTTTGTGCAGCAGAAGCGCGAATCGACACTATTGAACCCGAAGAACCTCCCTGTCGACCAGCGACTCCTGCTGTCCCTGCCATTCACTTCTTGATGCTCAGTCATCTTCAAGACTTTGGTTGCCATCGGCTGGCTGTGAAGAACAGAGAGAGAGAGAGAGAGAGAGTTAAGTTAGAAAAGATGAAAGAAAGGCCTAAAGTAACCAAGTTGCTTAGGGCGCGCATGGCAACACTTCTCTACCAGAATTAACTTCTGATAGAGAAGTTGATTTTTCAACTTCTTGCCAGAAGCAGAAGTTGATTTTTCAACTTCTCTATCAGAAGTTGATTTCTGATAGAGAAATTGCATTTGAAGCGCGCATGGTAACGCTTCTCTTTGTCAGCGACTGACGGCGGCGGCAGCCGACGACGACGACCGGCGGTCGGCCGGCGGCGACCCGTGACCGGCGACCGGCGGCGGCGGCGAAGACTAGAAGTGATTTTTGAAGCTGAGAAGTAATTTTTTTTACTTCTCAGATTGGCCAAAAAATCCAACCAGAAGTAAAAAATCCAACTAGAAGTGAAAAAATTTACCAAACGGATTCTACTTCAGAAGTGATTTTATCAAACGGATTTCCCTGCCAGAAGTTGATTTCTCTGTCAGAAATCACTTCTGGAGTGTTACCATGCGCGCCCTTAGTTTCCGCTCAAATCACGTGGTCAAGGGCGGCTCGCAGTGCTCCTAAGTTTGATTAGAAAGCAACCCTGTGAACCGGAACTCGGTACCGTAACGAAGCAATCATGCTTGTCGGGTCTCCAAGTAACGTAGTCGTCACTTCCCTAACTTAAAATCCAACTAACGTTCCAAGTTCGAGAGCGCAGTCAACTCCATGAGAGCTTTTCCTGTGAGTTTTCTATTTATAGGGCGAGTTCCGGCAAAGTCATCTCCGTTACGTGTGGCATGAGAAGGGAATGACAGCTCCCTCGTATCACAGATTTTCACGAAAAAGGATCACCTTCGCATATCTCGGGGGCTCTACGAACAAACATCCCGCGAATCGGGGGGTCATCCTCTTTGTCTGATTCCTTGGCCAGAGATAATGGCGTCGCAGACATAATTGCTGCCGCTTCCCTTCATCGATTAGCGAAGCAACCACCCAATCACACCGCCGGTTTCTCCTTAAAAATCGTTCCTTTCCTTCCCCTTCCCCCACAATATTCGACGACTTCTCGAGGGGAAAAGATGGCCAATCCCAAATGGGGTTTCCTTCTTCTCGTTCAGGTCTTCGTATTTCTCATCAATCTCCAGCTGGGTCTCTCCGAGGAAGACCCGCTTGTGCAGCAGCAGCTGGACAGGGTTCTTGAGCTTCCGGGTCAGAGCTTCAACACCAGCTTCGCCCACTACTCGGGCTACGCCACGGTCAATCAAGAATCTGGGAGGGCCTTGTTCTATTGGTTCACTGAGGCCGTTGAGGACCCTGATTCTAAGCCCCTTGTGCTTTGGCTCAACGGAGGTGAAACATCATGTCACAGCTTTTTGCATCTACTCTGACTGTTGAGTATTGAATATCTTTTGGCTCGTGCTGCTTTTTAATAAGTCGGTTATTGCATCCTTTGGACTTTACCAATCCCGCCGGTTTTGCTGTTTCGGTTGCGTTTTATAACGTTATATGAAATGATTGTTTGTTTGCTTTGCTTCCCTTTCATTAATTCCTTTTTGTTTCTGATTGAGGCTGTCCTGTTTTTCTTTTGCTCCTGTTTTACTTTTGCTTTTTTTCACCTTACTCTTTTCCGTGGATGTTAGCTTTAGTTGTCGATATTAGTTAATTCCGCTTTTCTTTTGATGTTTTTATTCTTTCGGCTACAGTTTGTGCATCTTGCCAGTGATCTCATAAGCTTCTTTTTCACATGTTGTGTTGTTTTTTGTTCTACTGTTGAGTCTTTGTTATTTTTGGCTTCATAAAGCTGGCTTTTCCAAGAGGCTCTCTCTTCTAAGCTTAAGATGGGTTATTGCAGGGCCTGGGTGCTCGTCAATCGCTTATGGGGAGGCAGAGGAAATAGGCCCTTTCCATATCCGGCGGGATTTGAGCCTCTATCTCAATCCTTACTCGTGGAATCAAGGTAGCTAATATCTCGCCATTTTGCTAAATTGTTCGGTTATGACTTATGAGTTCATTTTTAACTGTTGCTTTGTTGTTCCCTCTTTACCCATTATGAATGTGGTTTGGAATTTCCGCTGTGCTTCATCAAGTTCTGTTTTGTCATTCCATTGTCTTATTTTTTTTTAATTGTTACGGCATTCCGTTGTGATTGTTACGGTGTTCCGTTGTCTCTTTATTTGATTGTTATGGTGTTCGAACTTAAATTATTCAATTGGTTAATTGTGTCCACATTTTTGTATTCACGAATTTCTGAGTGCTCTTTATGTATTTCAGAAATTAATCATCTCCTTCTGTAAGAGGCTGCTTATTTAATGAACTTAGTTTTCTGCTTCTATCTCCCATTTAACATCTTCCGCCTCCTTTCTTCTTGGAAAATTTTGCGGGTGAAAGGTCATATGGATAAACTGCCTAAATAAAAGTCTGGCAGAAAAGTAGAAAAGGCTGACTAGTCATTATATGTCCAGTGTATATGTTGATGTGGTGGAACTCAAATTCAAATTAGTTCACAACCTTGTCTGACTAAGTTACCATACCTGCAGTTGCCAACTTGTTGTTTCTTGATTCACCCGTTGGTGTTGGTTTTTTCCTACTCCAATGCGTCCTCGGATTTGCTGAACAATGGAGACAAAAGGACTGGTACTATAATAGTTCTTTTCCAGTAATCCTTTTCCAACCTTCTTGTTCTTACCCATTACTTCCTCACATTTCAATTTGTTGACATCACGTTGTCTCCAGCTGAGGATTCACTGGCATTTCTACTCAAGTGGTTTGAGCGCTTTCCGCAGTTTAAAGGGAGGGAATTTTATATTACAGGAGAGAGCTACGGAGGTAAGAAACTTGCTTATTGCTGTATCGGTTCAATGCAGATTAGCCAAAAAGATCTTCTTTAGATGATTTGGACAAAAACTCACTTTTTGCTTAGCTTTTCTTCTTCTTTTGGAGCATATTTTATCTGGATGAGATGAACTTGTGCTTTTATCCTGATTTACCGCATTGCTATTTTCTATGGTTAGCAGATTTCTGCTGTGCCCTTTGTTGTATTACATGAATCAAACTGATTCTCTGACTTTCTGGTTGAACATAGTATACCACGTCTTGGAGAGTCCTATTTGGCCTTTTAATATATGTATGTTGTCATGCGTGCTCAGCCGCACTCACTAATTTTATCCAGGCTCTTTCAATATTCTTTCTTCTGGCTTCTATCTAGTAGAAAACTAGCATATGGGTTTTTATCACCTTCCACTATCCCTATAGAAAGATGAAATGTCCTACAATTATTATTTGAATGTGTAGTTTCTGCATTAATAGGCACAGTGCCAGTCCAATGTACACCTTATCGTTAAAGCGGAGGTTTTCCTTTACTATTGCACTTTGATATGTCATAAAGATGCACAAACACTGACTGGCTAGAATTTCAGGTCACTATGTTCCTCAATTGAGTGAAGCCATTGTGAAGTACAACAAAGCATCCGGTGAAAATGTAATCAATCTGAAGGGCTTTATGGTATGTACCTGTCTTTCAGGAGGAAAACATTACTGCATGTTTGATTGTCATTAACTGAGAATATATGTCCCTAATGCAGGTCGGAAATGCCCTAACTGATGACTTCCATGATCATCTTGGGGTCTTCCAATTTTGTGGTCAGCTGGTTTGATTTCTGATCAGACATTCAGATGCTGAATGTTCTCTGTGATTTTCAGTCTTTTATACACACCTCAAGTGCTTGTGACAAAGTTCTAGACATAGCTAGTGACGAACTTGGAGATATCGATCCATACAGCATATACACTCCCCTTTGCCCTGTTAACGGAAGCCAGTCAAACAGCCTTCGCAAAAGAATGAAAGTGAGTTCATATTCTTTCAACAACAGCGAACTTTACCTCTTCTCTCTATGTTCATGACATGTCTGTAAATCGAAGTTCTAGACCACACCTTCTCCATGGCTCTTACGCTAACAATTTTAGTATTCATAGTAATAATTTGAACTGGTTGGTTGACTGGTTCTCTCACCTGGCTGGTTTTTAAAACACCAGTTCTTCCATAGTGGTTGGGTGGATTAACATAGTTACTGGCGAGGGAGGGATTTTACTGTATAGTATTGGACAGTCTTGCTAGTAGGAACTGGAACTACAATAGTTGCATGAGCTCTCGCTCCTACTGCTTCTCTATATTACCTTAAGTTGACACTGCTAGACGATAAATGGATATGAGTAGTAGGGTGCTTCCAAAAGAGGTATTATAGCAGGTGCTTGTCTACACGATTCCTTTCCAGGGGAAGATTTCCAAACTCCTGTTATAAAGATCATCTGGACTAGCACTTGCAATAAATAAATACTTAGTTTCCCTTTGCGTAATTTTCACCTATCTATGCAAGTGGGAAAGAGCTATCTGAGATTCTCCAGAGCTGTTCTATTCACCACGTGATCAAGTGTCATGGGTTTGATTAATATCAGCAAGTCTCCTGTTATACACTGACTAGGTAGATGCAACAATCATGCAAAGCTAATATAATATCGAATTGTCTTGTTTTGATTAGTTTTCATTTGAAAATATGGTCGTTTACTTAGTAATAACTCGATTCTTCATCTGTACTTACTTGTATGGTGGGCAATCGGAATTTGACTAACCACAGTATTTGTCACATAATGTCAACTGTCCACAATTTCTTCCCCTGGTTTGAATGGAAGAACTTGGGATACCATGACAGCGTCGTTAGATAGCATTTTCACAGGCAGTGCAATCTTTTGCTTTTGTCTGATGATTGGCTTACCCACTATGGCTTATGCTTCCAGTAATCTATTCCTTCATCACATGTTAATCTTGTGATATACAATTATCCAAGCTTTTGTCAAGATGTCTCTGCCCCATTTGGTGTGGTTGTCTTGAAATGCACCGTATGACCAGTTTGCATAGCGTACACTGGTATATGCTTCGCACAATAACTTCACTGCCATCTACTTGTGGAGCTGAACTGGTTCTTAATAGCATAAGTTGAACAGAATGATAGTACCTTGCTCTAAAAAAGAATTACATTTTTCTATTTGGGTGACCTTGAAAAATAATGTCTTCCAGGTGATTGGTCATGTCAACGAGAAATACGATCCTTGCACGGAGAAGCATTCAGTTGCATACTTCAACAATGCTGAGGTTCAGAAGGCACTTCATGTTATCAAGGAATTTGCGCCAGCTAAATGGGGCACTTGCAGGTATAGATCATTCAGTGTAACTCATAAATACTCAGGCCTGATCACCTGGATTGAATCTTCATTAATGGGCACAAGCGAGAAGTCCCATTAATGATTAACCTCATAGCTTCTGGTTGGCAAATCAATGGAAAGAAATCAACCTACTTCCCCTGTAAGGACTGGCCAAAATTTTAGCCACAAATGGTACGGAATAGTATCTATTGCCATTAGTCATTACCCTTTGTAATGATCAAGATTACATAAGGAACAAAAGAAGGTAGAACAATGAGCTAGGAGTATGGGATTTTTTGGTTGCTCTATCCTTCAGGTGCATAATTCTATGAAATTTTTACTGAGAGTACTAGTTCAAGATCTCCAATGCACTCCATTGCATAACTGAATGCAAGCATCAGTGTTGTGAAGTTCTGCTTTGCTTACCTCTACGAATCGGTGATGCATAAATAGCGGCAATTCTTATTTTCTTCATTCAAAACAAGAAATCATGGTACTGATTGGGGTCCTAGCAGAGCTATCTTTTAAAGTAGGTTCAAATGGGAATCAATGTCCATCCTGAGCAAATCAAAGTAGTCAGGGTCATTTTCACAAATTGCCCTCCCGTAATAGCATAGTCTATGAAGAATAAAGAGTTGGGTGTTTCACAAGTCAATTCTTTACTTTTTTTGTACATGTGACATGCACCACTAATTATCGAGTCATCCTTTCCTCTCTCCCGTTTTGCTTTGTTTTGCTTGGAGGTTATGAGGTATTCGTAATTCTTTAACGGCAACTTTGTAATCTGCAGTGATTTAATAACGAGAATTGGAAGGATTCTCCTCGTACAGTGCTGGACATCTACCGTGAGCTTATGCACGAAGGACTCCGGATCTGGATGTTCAGGTATCCCATGAAGAACGAATAAATATGTTTTTCTTTTTCAAATTGACGAAGTATTAAATTTCAAATTTTCTGGTAATTGCATACAACTTAAAACAGTGGTTAAAACAACAGCAGTCTTCTTCCCTTTTTGGCTATTGCAAGAGAGGCAGTCCATTTTGTATATGCTTTTCCCAGATATTTGTGGTGTAGGATCACTTATGAGGCAAATGCACTGGATGATTTACCATTATGTGCCTTATGATACACCATACAGAAAGGAAAATCTAGTTTCCCTTACACTTGTTGGAACAAATTTAGGATTGGGCATTCATAAAATTAATTTGTAATGTTGGAGCTGTTGGTACAAGGATGTTCAGACATGGTTTAGTGTGATCATTTTTATTCTGGATTACATTTAATTACACCGGTCTATCATTGTCGTCACATTCACAATACACAAGGTTAGCGACAATGTTGTTTTCTTACTCATCCATCTCTTTCCGTATGACAGTGGTGATACGGATGCTGTATCCCCATCACGTCCACCCGGTACACGATAGATTCTTTAAGCTTCCAACGTGAAGCCTTTTCGCGCTTGGTATGATGATGGGAAGGTAAATTTTACTATGGTTCTCTCTCTCTCTCTCTCTCTCTCTCTCTCTCCTCTCTCTCTCTCTCTCTCTCAGCTTTGCATTTATTGAAAGGAAAAATTAGAGAGCCGCATTGTTGCACCTTTGTAAATTGTATATACCTGTTTATCATAAAGCACATAATTTGCCCCTCTCACAATTGCTTAGTCTTCATTCCAAGGCGAACTGATAGGGCATTTTTGTGTTTCTCTTAAACCAGGGCGATGCCTGCTTAAAATAGTTTTCGTGAAAGATGTCGGATAAATTTAGCATTTGTTTTAAGCAGTGGCAAAGCTGTAATCTTGCGTAAAAACATGATATGTTCTTGCAGGTGGGTGGATGGACTCAGGAGTATGCGGGACTCACCTTTGTATCTGTGAGAGGGGCGGGTCATGAAGTCCCTCTTCATAAACCGAAGCTAGCTCTTGCCCTCATCAAAGCCTTCTTAGCAA
>JAGVVM010008333.1:0-23929 GCA_019149425.1 Psidium friedrichsthalianum | reverse complement strand
AAATGGACCCTTTGTGCCCACAAGGAATGTGAGTCCTCTAACACACCAAAGAGTGGAGTGGAGTGTATGGCAGATGACGACCAAAGTTTCGTTAAAGGCAAAAGCAAAGCACGTGCTATCTTGTGCACTTGCTTCACCCGAATTCATCAGAATTTCGTCGTGCACAACAGTTTAAAGAACTATGGAATCGAACTAAGATTATTTATGATCGTTTTTTTTTGGTAAGGAGATTATTTATGATCGTTTGTGATTCTCTTAATAACTTTTTGCATAATATCGAGGAACGCTCTCACTCGCACACCAATCAAAAGTGTCCAGCTCTTGTGCAAATTTATATCGAATACATGAAACATTGAATCTATCGACCATTTAACTTGTTCCCATGTTCTCTTCCTTTATGATTTTTTTGAAGAGGGAGAGCAGCAGCAAATATAGAACCTAGACAAGCTTCACACGAAGGAACCTCCGGAGGATATGGCTCTTGACATCATCCCGATTAGAGGCTTCATTTGCATTTGCGTTATTGAGTCTGGCAAGTATAGCGATTACACCAGACTTGATTGGACTCCAGGAAATTGAATGGCAACAAAGTAGTGCTTCGACAGGGACTCCGCTACTGCAAGAGTTCTCTTCCGTCCCATAGCCATCCCAGTGCCTTGTCCTATTCGTTAGAAAATCATACCCAATATGTTATAATCTTCATTTGTCTATGAGAGAGAGAGAGAGATTGATCTTACCAAGGATGCAGCACCACGAATGTAGCAATTTTTTGGTAGATCACTAATCCGATACTCGTCTACATGAAAGGTTGGAGCATATGAGACATGATTGTTGGATACATGTTAAAAAAGGTTTTTGAAAAGGTCTTGCTTTGAAGCACTTGTAGGACTAGTACGAAAGAAGAAATTCAGTCGGCTAAGGCGTTGTGTAGTAAGAGATGAAGGGCTCTATAAATAGGTAAGTACTTAGTCATGCTCATTATTGTTGTGGATATACTCACACTATTTGCATTTAACACATTCCCATTCTAAGAAATTTTATTAATGGCAAGATTTGTGAGAATTGATTTTCTCAAGGAGTGTGACCATATACATGGCATTGGTAATTTCTTAATTATTTGAAAATTTTAAAACCTAGACCGTTAGATTATCAATGATTTGAGGGATGGAAAGCTTAATGGCAATTTTATGATATCGTAAGTACTTATTACATTTTTTGATAAAAATTTAAGGAAATACTTCCCCGATAGTACTGTTATGGATTGTACACTCTTAACCATAAAATCATATACTATCACCGCATGTTCCGCATAAAGCACTCATCGATTTGGAGATTATGTAATAAAAAATAAGTAACAGTATTATTATATTGTCAGGCTAACAGCTTTCAAAATTTAAAGTATGTAAATAAATTGCTATTTACTATTGAAAGTTATAGTTCTTTATATCGAGCAAACATATATGTTCTTTTATAAATTAAAGTAGTTGCAGTTACCATATTGGAAAGATCTCCAACAATGGCTAAACTAATTCATTTAGCATACATACGACCTGATACGTCTCTGAATGAGAGAATTAATATTGTCTAAGCTAGTAAACAAACAAACAAATGTGGAGAAATAAATTTGTTTATGGAATTAACTACTAGGTAATTACAAGCAAGAAAGTATATTTTTCATAAATAAGAACCGTTTCATCAAGTAAATATGCAACTCAACGTATGAATGGATATGCCAGTTTACTAAGAAGTATTATTCTTATCAAGAAGAGGCGCGCAACTATATTAATTAACTTGAAAAGTATTACTTTATAATTACAAAAGAACAATAAATAGACCGAAAAGTCATAAATTTATTTCGAACACTGTATCTCATGGTTATTGCATCTATGCAAATGATAAAGGTAAATTGTATAGAAGATTAGAAAGCTTTTCAATTCAATGTTTTAAAAACTAACCGTAATTTTAAGCTTGCATTGATTTTTTTTTTCATTTGAGCAATGGCAAAGTTTTAGTCCAAATATTTTTTCATATTAAACATTTATTCCCGTGACGTACTCCTACTATATGCCTACATCACTCTTCATAAACGAAAACATGATTCTGCACAAAAGCTATGTTGTACATGCATGATACATTCAAAATTTTATTTATATTATATAGTAATGATATTCCTATTGGTCATGTAGAATGTTGATGGGTTTGGACAAGAACTTTTAGGCTTGAACCGGGTGAAATCTTCTCGGTCCGATCGTCATGCTTATTTTCTTCAGTAGGCCCAAGAGAGTCCGCAAATGTGTCTCATTGTTAAAGCCTTTTGGATTAGCCCAAATGTTCTTGGCCCAAAGTAGATGAGCATACTTGGTGAATTCCCAATAGAACTTCTAGAGTAATTAAATATTAAACCACGCCTTCATCTAACAGCTTAACCTTTTAGAACAGTTAGCAGTGTCCCATCAAATCTCACATCAATAATGCAAAGGCTTCTAAAGTCCATATGGTCTAGGAAACAACCAGCCAAGCACCAGATCGCTCGAGTGGAATATTTGTTGGCACATATTATCAAATTGTCTCCCCCATTCATCGTTGTTCAAATCAACGATACATCTATTTGAAGAGTCAATGTCATTATCCATTAACTTACCCATACTATTCCACTTCCTTCTTCTAATTTTCAAGATGAACAAGGAGAAATAGAAAGAAAGAAAATTGGAAAACTTTTAACGAAGTTAAAGATTTTCACTAGCAAGATGAGGCTGAAGACTAGATTTCACGAATGATGCTAACTGATTAATTGACTTCACTTGCACACATGCCTCATCTTGCCTTCGTCGGGCTAGACGAGGGCGAGGGCAACCCTCACTAGATCCAATGAGGGTGGCCCTCACTCGACTCAGGCGATGGCAGGGTAGGAGAGAGGAAAAAGAAAAGGAAAAGAGAAAAATAAAAAAAAAGTAAAAATTTCAAAAAGTAAAAAGACAAAATGCCATTTGGCCAAGTACTTCTTTGAAACAGTGAAGACACTTTAAGCCCTTATTTAAAATAATGTCTATTTCATATTCTTATTCAAGAAAATAAAAGCACTTCAAGCTTTTATTTAGCATTTTCCCATATATTTATAGGGGTAGTCTATCAAATTAGTTTGTGCTTCCTTAAAAAGCCGATCCATTCCTTCTTGAGTGCTCATTTAGACCTAACAATTGATATCGGAGCAGGTTCTCTTTTCAAAAAATTGTCGTACTTTTCAGATAAAGATCGATGGCAACCACTGCTAGAACTAGCTCGAACGAAGATAATTCTGCTATCCATCCTCCGTTGTTTGATATTAAATTGTAGGATGGCCATGTTTATTCATTCGATTGAATAGGAACTTCTTTCGATCGTGCAAAATGGACCCTTTGTGCCCACAAGGAATGTGAGTCCTCTAACACACCAAAGAGTGGAGTGGAGTGTATGGCGGATGACGACCAAAGTTTCGTTAAAGGCAAAAGCAAAGCACGTGCTATCTTGTGCACTTGCTTCACCCGAATTCATCAGAATTTCGTCGTGCACAACAGTTTAAAGAACTATGGAATCGAACTAAGATTATTTATGATCGTTTGTGATTCTCTTAATTAACTTTTTGCATAATAACGAGGAAAGCTCTCACTTACACACCAATCAAAAGTGTCCAGCTCTCGTGCAATTTTATATCGAATACATGAAACATTGAATCTATCGACCATTTAATTTGTTCCATGTTCTCTTCCTTTATGATTTTTTGAAGAGGGAGAGCAGCCGCAATATAGAACCTAGGCAAGCTTCACACCAAGGAACCTCCGGAGGATATGGCTCTTGACACCATCTCGATTAGAGGCTTCATTTGCATTTTCGTTATTGAGTATGGCGAGTATAGCCATTACACCAAACTCGATTGGACTCTAGGAAATTGAATGGTAACAGAGCAGTGCTTCAACAGAGACTCCGCTACCTGCAAGAGTTCTCTTCTGTCCCCTAGCCATCTCAGTGCCTTTAAGAAAATCATACCCAATATGGTATAATCTTCATTTGTCTATGAGAGAGAGAGAGAGATCTTACCAAGGATGCAGCACCACGGATGTAGCAATTTTTTGGTAGATCACTAACTCAATACTTATCTACATGCAAGGTTGGAGCATATGAGACATGATTGTTGGTTGCATGTCAAAAAAGTTTTCGAAGAGGTCTTTGCTTTGAAGCACTTCTAGGACTAGTAAGAAAGAAGAAATTCAGTCAGCTAAGGCATGGTGCAATAAGAGATGAAGGGCTCTATAAATAGGTAAATACTTAGTCACGGTCATTATTGTTGTGGATAGACTCACACAATTTCATTTAGCACATTCCCATAATAAGAACTATTATTAATGGCAGGATTTTTAGAATTGATTTTCTCTAGGAGCGCAACCATATACATGGCATTGGTAATTACTAACTATTTGAGAAATTTAAAATCTAGAATGTTAGATTGTCAATGATTTGAGGGATGGAAGCCATAATGGCAATCTTATGATATCATACGTACTTATTACATGTTTTTGATAAAAATTTAAGGGAAAAACTTCCTCGACATTACTATCATGAACTATACAATCTCAATCATAAAATCACATATTATCACCGTAAATTTTGCACAAATCACTCATTAATTGAAAGCCCATGCAGTCAGAAATAACCGACAGTATTGTCACACTGTCAAGCTAGCAGCTTTCAAAATTTAAAGTATGTAAATAAATTGTTATTTACTACTGAAAGTTATAGTTCGTTATATTGAGCAAACATATATTTCCTTTTATAGATTAAAGTAGCTGCGCTTAACATATTGGAAAGATATCCAACAATGGTTAAACTCCTTCATTTAGTGTACATATGACCTGAAATGTCTCTGAATTAGAGAATTAATATTGTCTAAGCTAGTAAACAAACAAACGTGGAGAAATAAATTTGTTTATGGAATTAACTACTAGGTAATTACAAGAAAGAAATTATATTGTTCATAAATAAGAACCATTTCATCAAGTAAATATGCAACTCGACGTATGAATGGATATACCATTTTGCTAAGAAGTATTATTCTTATCAAGAAGCCGCAACTATATTAATTAACTTGAAAAGTATTACTTTATAATTACAAAAGAAAAATAAATAGACCGAAAAGTCATAAATTTATTTCGAACGCTGTATCTTACGGTTATTGCATCAATGCAAATGATAAAGATAAATTGTATAGAAGATTGGAACGCTTTTCAATTCAATGTTTTAAAAACTAACCATAATTTTAAGCTTGCATTGATTTTTTTTTTCATTTGAGCAATGCCAAAGTTTTAGTCCAAATATTTTTCAATATTAAACATTTATTCCTGTGACGTACTCCTAGTATATATGCCTACATCACTCTTCATAAACGAAAACATGATAAAGATAAATTTTTAGAAGATTGGAACGCTTTTCAATTCAATGTTTTAAAAACTAACCATAATTTTAAGCTTGCATTGATTTTTTTTTTTTTCATTTGAACAATGCCAAAGTTTTAGTCCAAATATTTTTCCATATTAAACATTTATTCCTGTGACGTACTCCTAGTATATATGCCTACATCACTCTTCATAAACGAAAACATGATTCTACACAAAACCTATGTTGTACATGCATGATACATTTAAAATTTTTTACATTATATAGTGATGATATTCCTATTGGTCCCGTAAAATGTTGACGGGTTTGGACAAGAACTTTTAGGCTTGAACCGGGAGAAATCTTCTCGGTCCGAATGTTGTGCTCATTTTCTTCGGCAGGCCCGAAATAGTCTGCGGATCGGGTCTCATTGTTAAAGCTTTTTGGATTAGCCCAAATGTTCTCGTCCCAAAGTAGATGAGCCCACTTGGTGAATTCCCAAAAAAGAAGAAGAAGAAGAATACAACTTGAGTCAATAATGCAAAGCCTTCTAAAATCCATATGGTCCAGGAAACAACCAGCCAAGCACCTGTTCGCTCGAGTGGAATGTTTGTTGGCACACATTATCAAATCGTCTCCCCCCTTCATCGTTTTTCAAATCAACGATACATCTATTTGAAAAGTCAATGTCATTATCCATGAACTTACCCATACTGTTCCACTTCCTTCTTGTAATTTTCAAGATGAACAAGGAGAAATAGAAAGAAAGAAAATTGGAAAACTTTCAACGAAGTTAAAGATTTTCACTAGCAAGATGAGGCTGAAGACTAGATTACACCAATAATACTCCCTGATTAATTAACTTCACTTAGACAAATGCCACACGCCACACGTAGTACTTGCCCATCTGGATAAGCAGCCTTAGCAAGAATGGCACGGCGCCGGTGAAGAGCAGCCACCGGAACTGTTCGGGCGACTTGGGAGTAACGGCGAAGATCGCCGAGCCGTACGTGACAGCCATCGACACGCTTGCCACCACAACCTCGAGGAAGAACGGGAAGCCCCAGGTGAGGGAGATTATGAGGTTGATGGACGATGAGAGCGCGAGCGTGTTGCAGATCAGGAACACGTAAAACGGCACCTTCTGGGAGGCGTAGATGGCCTGGCCAGGGACGCTGCCGCCGGAGCTGTCCTGCCAGACTCCGCCGGGGGGGCTGACCCCGGCCTGGAAGGTGACAGCGGCGATGAGGGTGGCGACGACGAGGAGGGTGTTGCGGACCTCGGTCGGGGAGTCGTGGCCCTGGTGGGTGAACAGCACCTTGAGCAAATTGATTGGTTTTTCAGGAGGGTTTGCCATAGAGAGAGAGAGAGAGATGAGAGATGAGAAGTTGAATTGCGAGGTGTTCTCTGGGAGATTATTTGAAAGCGAGTGATGAGGACTGGTTCAATGAATACGTTTCGGTCCATTTGGTCAAAGATTGGACAAAAGCGAAGGCTTTGGAACACAGGAAGTTCCTGTGAAGTGTTTGGTCGGGGTCACGTACATGCATGCTTCCTTGTAATCGCAGGGTTTGTGCTGCACCAAAGCATTTTATGAAGCTAGACCACCTCAACCAATTCTAGTTTTTCTGCCTTTTTTCCCTCTTGTTTAGTTTTTGTTGATTTGATGGGGGACATTGTGGAGGTGAAGATTCCAATTATTTGTAGCTCTCTGCCGCGCATGATCGAGAGAGGAGTGTTTGTTGACACCTGATTTTAATCATTTTATTTTCGAAAATTGATAGAAAATCCATAAAAATTCATAAAATTAAAAAAATTAACTTTGGGGACCTTGGCCAAGCCTAGGGAACCAATTTTGACCAAAAAAATAATTTGTCACATTTCAGTATTTTTCAGTATTTTTATTTCGAAAATTAATAGAAAATCCATAAAAATTCATAAAATTAAAAAATCAACTTTGGGGACCATTGGCAAGCCAGGGAACCAATTTTGACCAAAAAATGGCTTTCATATTTTCGGTATTTTTGGTATTTTTCAGAAATTAGGAAAATATTTAATAAATAATTACGTTTGAGGTCACAAAAATATGAAAAAAATAGTCAGTATTTTTCTTTTAATTCTCTCTTCATTTTGGCCGAAGAAAATTCACAAAAATAATCTGGAACTGGGAATTACTTTGTTAATCTCATTTTCGGATTAATAAAAAAAATGTAGAAAATTCATTTTAGCTTTATAATTTTCGATTTTGCATTTTTTGGAGTCGCGATATTGTCCTCTAATAGTCTAATTTTCAAAGGTCTGGCGGCGCGTTTTCGCTATCGTGTTCGGTTCTCCGAACTCTCATTTATCATTTGATGAATCATCGGAGACAAGTTGGTGAAGTTTTCACATGAACAATTGGTCAAAGCTACGGACGATCTTGGACTAGCTAATGGGGATGCTGACATATGCGGATGGAGTTAAATGTACTGAACGAGATTCATGCCTTAACGACCCAATCCGAAATTAGGCTGGTTCCATGACTATTGTTGGGCTTATTCAAAACACAAGGACAAAATAGATAGTGCCTGGTATTCGTACCCACTAGCCTATACCAGCAAGCGTGGCTGTATTACGTGTCAAGAATTTTGAAGATTTTGCTGGGGATTTTTATGGCTCCCATTGGGACCTCTTCACAGAGTTAGCATCTGTCTATACGTGGATCACATACCACTTGAATCGTCAGAAGAAGTGAGAAAAATTCGAGGCTACATGTATGCTTATATAAAGCTAGAGAGGACGGATGTAGTGGGAGGCCCGAAAGTAAAAGAGAAAGGGCACGGCCATTACGAGAAAAAAAGTCGACTTTCGGTTGCAGGCCTGTTGATTGTGGAAGAGAGAGAGCCGTCGTTTGGCCACAAAAGCGGACGAGGAAGGAGCAAGGGGACGCGTTCGAAGCCGACGCAGCTCACCATCAACTCTGTGCTGCTGAACGGCTAAAGCTCAAGATTCGCTAACGAAGACACCGCCATCGGAGGCAGTCACGAAGAGAATCCGGCGGATCAAGTCTACTGAGCCAAGTGCAAAAGTCATTATTTTTGTTTAGGTGAAAGGATGTTCCGGATATGATGGAACACGCGTTCAAGGCTAACGGTATGAAGCAGAAATCATGGCTGGACATCATCATGTTGTTTTTTTTTAGTGGGACGCCGAAAAGGTGATGAATAGAAAAGTAAAAGGCAAGGTCTGGTGGAGGGGCGAAAGAAAAACTGTCGGTAGGGGCATGCAAAAAGAGGGGAGATGGCTCGAGTTCGGGGATCTGACTTGGACTTTTGGAGGGCCCCCGTTCTTCAGATAACACAAGCTTAGTTTCGGAGACCATCTAGGGGGGAGCTCCCTCCCTCGAGCCAAGGATCTTGCCCTCCAGAACGTCTAATCTGCCTCATAAAGAGCTAACCATCAAACCAAGTCAAGGGGACCGTCCTCCTCAATGCCGATGTCTATGAGAGCTCGAGCAACTTACCATCTGGTGGGATTTCTGTGTAGACATCTATGATACATGATCCAGATCGTAAGTTCCTGAGCGATAGCGTGGGTTCTTTCACTGTGGATATCCACCCTTTCATTCGTCTCTACACTAATGCCAACTTCCCTGTGGAATATGCTTTCTTTGATGGCAACGCATTGCCAATAGTTGATGGCGGCTCCATTTGTTACGAAGTGTTCGCTGTTAACTACGACACACTCATGTGGACTCCGCAGAAGAATGGCTTCAGGAACTTGTCCATCATAGTGGGAGAGATTGGGTGGCCCATGCTGTGAATCTTTCTTATAGAACTGGTTTTAGGATGAATGCATATGGACTCATTGGCACTGAAGAAGGCTGGGAAGTATTTGAAGCATTAGGAAAGAACATGGCAGAGGACCAACACTCAAGCATTATTGGTATACGCTCGAATTCTTGGTCGAGTCGGGTTGGTTGATCAAGCGTATGAATTTGTAGAAAAAGATGTCGATCAGGCCAAATTCAGTTGTCTGGAGAACTCTGCCTGGAGCCTGTGTGAATCATAATCATATTGGCTTAGCTAAAAAAAAAGCGAGAGGAAGGACTTCACGAGCTGGATCTCTCTCTCGAGAAGCTAGTGTCCTTCTGTATGGCAGAAGGGAGAGAGAGATGCTGGTTCTTGCTCAACGATCGGCGATGCTTGTCTCCTCTCCTATGGTCGAACAGTCTCTAGTCGATGCCTCCAGCTCTGACCAAGTGCGTTGGCTGGAAGGAAGATTCGAGCTGAGGCGACGACGAAGGTCAGGCGAGCACAGCTTGACGGTGAAGCGCGCGAGATGAGCAGAACCGGAGACAATTGGATGAAGACCGAAGACGTCAAACTTTGCTAAGGATCCGTGCGCACGAGGAGTGAAGAAGAGATTCAAAGGCACCGGCCATGGGCATGCAGCTGTCTGCATGAATGGTCAACAATATTTCAAAGCGAAGGTAAGCATTAACGTGTGGTCGTCTCACGTTACTGACTTGTACGAGTTCAGCTTACCGCAAGTCCGAGTCGTCTCCGATTCTTTCGGGGATGACCTTGATACCACTGAACTTGGATAGTAGTGACATCCTACGTAGGATCAGTGGTTGCGCCCAAGAAGATGGAAACTTGCATGAAAATGGGACGGCATGCAATAGAGGCTGGGGGATAAAATGTCATGTGGGGTTCTAATTAAAAAAAAGAGAGTTCCTTCGCCAGATTCCATGGCCAACACCACGAGACTGGAGAAGGGGGTCGAAAACAAAAAGCCTTGAAAATGAAATGGCCCGTGACGGACTCCAGCTCATTCCTTCTTCGTCGATCCCGCCGTCGACCCGAAGCAAGTGGTGGAGGGAAGTCATCTCGATGGCCTCGTCGAGGCCAAGAAGCCGAACAGCCAGCTCGCGCGATTAGACCAGCCGCCGTCGAAGCAGTCCACGATCTCGGAATAGCTGTCTCATTTATAAGCTCGGCAAGGAGAAGACCTGTACAGTCAAGGGAGACCGCAATAAACATGAGGTTTCCATCCTCGAGCTCATCCTCAGCTTCTACTCCCTTAACACGTCCGTTCGTGAGATGGCCAGATCCCTGCATATCATTGGCGTCTACAAGAAAGGACTGCTGATGCTCAGGAAGGAGGACTTGCACTCGCGGTTTTACGAGGACGCCAAGGTGTACTGCAACATTTAAAGAGATGGTTCGGACCCGAGTATCACCTAATGAGGTTACTTTTCTGGGGTTCTTGCGTGCTTGTAGCCACATTGGACGGGCTAAGGAAGGGTACAGGTTCTTCCATGATATGGAGAATGGGTACGGGATCGATCCAGGGATCGAACATTTTAGATGCATGGTGGATTTGCTGGGACGAGCAGGACGATTGGATGAGGCTTACAACTTCATACACGAGTTGCCAGTAAAGCCCACACCAATATTATGGCGAACATTGTTGTTTACTTGTAGCGGTCACGATAACATAGACATGGCGAGGTCAGGGTCCTGGAGATGCGGGAGGCCAAAATCGATGAATTTGCTAGTGATGTGATGGGCCCACCCGGTTCAACTCTTTTTGAAGAGCTTGGCTTGTACTATATTGGTCCTGTGGATGGCCATAACATCTAGGACTTGGTTTGTGTTCTCCAAGAAATGGCGTCGCTAAATTCAATGGGTCCTGTTCTGATTAACGCTGTGACCGAAGAAAATCAAAGGAGTCAACGAAGTCAACAGAGTGAGATTGGCGGGAACGTAGGCGAAGATCTTGCGATGTTGGATTTTTCTCTCAATGTGTGATGAAGCATCTGGAAATCAAACACTTACCAAGCACAAGCAAGACTACACATATTTGCTTTCCAGAGGCCCATCAATTTCCAGTGGAAGTCCAAAGGTGTCGGCCATCTAGTGTTCAAAAGGTAACTTGATTTCTTCCTAGCCTAGTGCAAGTTTGTTAACTTTCAGTAGTTAATTTGGAAAATGCTTGAGATGTGATTCTTTTAGCCGGATATTTGAGAGATGGAAGTAAATTATTGAGCCTTCTGGGTATTAGATGTTATAGCTAGAGCTGGACTTCAGGAAAATGTGTCGTGGCTTAGGAGTTTAATTCTAATATCCGTTGTTCATAATAATAATAATAATAGCAGTAAAAATGATAAAAATCGAAAAAAAATAATAAATAAATAATAATAATCAAATCAAAAATCAAATAAAAAATAATAATAATAATAATAAAACTCCAAAAGTTAGGAAACAGGTCATTTCGACTGACCAATCCTATTTTTGATGAGTTTCCTTCCTAATTTCTCCAAAATGACGGTTTTGCCCCTTATGGGTAAATTGTCCCGGAAAATTCCAAAAATTCAGAAAAGTCTCAAAAATCAGGAAACGGGCCATTTCGACTGGCCAATCCCATTGTGGATGATTTGCCTTCTTAATCTTTTCAAAATGACGATTTTACCCCTTACGGGTAAATCGTCTCAGAAAATTTTGAAAAATCCTCAGAAATTGGGGAAAATAAGGAATGACCACATTCAACTGGTTGACCTGTTTTCACTCCCCGATCCTTAAAAAATGACCATTTTACCCTTCTGATCAGTTTGATCCAAACCTCGTCATCCCAAATGATTTTTCATGAAATTGGTACCGAAAGGGCGTTAGAGTAATCTAACGTAACCAAGTCCCCGAACTCATAATCTCTGGTTCGCAGGAATAAAGTATTTCCCGATACTTTATTTGGGTGTCTAATCAGCCTACCATAAAATGACTAGTGGCGACTCCAAGTCTAAAAATCATTTCAAAATAAACAAAATCAAAGTCGCGATTCGGTAGGGTTTGGGAGGGCCCGCGTTAGGTTAGTTAATCTAATTAATTAACCTAATAATCCGTTCGCCCGATCGAACAATTAAATTCTTTCGGGTCGCGATAGTGTTAAAATATTTAGTGCATTGAATGTCTTCAAACTTGCTATAAAAATACAATTGAATTTTAAAATTTTAAAAAAAGTGCAATTAAATCTTTAAAATTATCAAAAAGTATAATTAAATCCTAAAACTTTTAAAGGATGTAATCAAATCCTGAAACTTATCAAATTGGTGAAATCAAGTCTTTCTGTTGATTATACTTTTGAAAATATTAAGACTCAATTGCGTTTTCATGACAAGTTTTAGTACTTGATTGCACATTTTGAAAGTTTTAAGACTAGATTACGTTTTCATAATAATTTTTAAGATTTAATTATTTTTTTAAAAAATTTCAGGATTCAGTTGAATTTTCGACTTATAGTGCACTTACCCCAAGTATTTAAATGTGAAATCACGCATCCATATATCAATTTAAGTTTTTAGAAAAGTGTGTAATAATCACACAAAATCTGTATCAAAGCAAAAAGTCTTGAATTTAAATTTTCAAGACTTCTATTTACCTCTCCAATTGAATATTTTTAGCTTTAGATTTAGGTCAAAGTCCCCTATGCGTGACTAGATCTCGCCGGTGTGTATTTATAATAACTTGTGGAATGGAAGCAGATCCGCATCCGAATAAGGCACCTTTCAAAAAAATTTTAAAAATGTAATCAAATCCTGAAACTTGTCAATTAATGAATCAAGTTTTTTCGTTGATTATATTTTTAAAATTGTTAAGACTCAATTGTGCTTTCATGACAAGTTTTAGTACGGGATTGCACTACTCAAAAGTTTTAAGACTAGATTATATTTTCATGATAAGTTTTAAGATTTAATTAAATTTTCTTGAAAGTTTTAGGATTTAGTTGAACTTTCGAACTTATAGTGCACTTACCCCAAATATTTAAATATGAAATCACGCATCCATATATCAATTTAAGTTTTAGAAAAGTTTGTAGTGATCACACAAAATTTGTATCAAAGCAAAAGATCTTGAATTTAAATTTTCAAGACCCTATTACCTCTCCAATTGAATATTTTCAGCTTTAGATTTAGGTCAAAGTCCCCTACACATGACCAAATCTCGATAGTGTAATAGTTGTATTTATAATAACTCATGGAATGGAAGTAGAACCAGTCCGAATAAGGCACCTTTCCAAAAAAACAGGATACTACTTAGTAAGGGAAAGTAAATCGGACCAATCGGACAGAAACTACTGGGACAGGATCGGGACCAGTGGTCCGATTCTTGTTATAGAGAGGTCCGGTCCGGTCTGTTCCTAATTCCTAAAATTGGAACCGGTGACTGAGCGGTCCAGTTCCCGTTTCTAGAGACATAGGACCAAACCGGACGGGTGTTTTTTTAATTTTTTTTTTTAAATAAAAACATTAGCGTTTGTTGCACCGTCTTCTTCTTCCTTGGCCCCTTCAACCTTGCTCACTATTCTTCCATTTGCAAATTCTGGTCTGTTGGCTCTCCCTATCCCTCTCATTTGGGAATTAAGTTCAATTTAGTGTCGGGACGTTGGAAAAATTCTAGATTTTTTTTTTCTTTCCGGTCCGATCCGGTTTGATTCTTGGGACCGTCGGTCCAATTCCTGGTTCTAGCAAATTAGGAAATCGGGGACTATCGGTCAAGTTCCAATTCTTGAGGGAAACGGACCGGATTAGGAACCGATCACCCCTACTACTTAGCTGTTATCTAAGTGACATGGACCCTCTCAGCAAGGTACTAGTGCACTTCACGTATATATAAGTCGCGGGTCTTGTGACTATGTCACATATTCTACATGATTTAAATTGACATATTATTCAAGATCAATCATAATAAAATAAAGCGAATTTGTTCATGGATGAGAATATACTTATACACGAAATAATTTGTATATTAAATGACTCGTTAGAATATATTAGAGATCCTAAATTAACATGACCACTAGCCGCCTCGCCGTCATGACCAACCTCGCCCTGCCTTTCTTCGCCGTGTCGTCGCAATCCACAAACATGCCCCAGCCTGTCGAACTGTCTCTCTCTCTCTCTCTTTTCCCATTGCCTCCATGGACCACCAGGCCAAGGTTCGCACTTACACAACGGCTGCAAAGTGCAAACCTCTACACAATTCGCAGGTCGTGAAGTTGATCAAATCACATATGCATATCATGTAAATTTGAAGGTGCTTAACTTGATGCTGATACGATGCCATATCATATGGAGGCATGGCTAGGCACTATGTATTCCCTCGTTGCTCGAGATGCTTCGATTATTGGGATGAGTCGGCCAGCAAACGAAATATGAGATGATTATGTGAATTCCAAGGTTTGGATCGGGAATGAAATTGATCTTCCGTTCTAAACTTTGAGAGCTCACTTGCTGAGTCAGCAGGTTTGCTAATCCCTTTGTTAAACTTTTCACTAGATATGTCCGGCGGAAGTCATAAAACTTGGAACGAAAGTACAATTTGAGTCCTAAAACTTGCAAAAAGTGGAATCAAGCCTAAAAATGATCAAATTGATGCAATCAAGTCATTCCATTAATTCTACCCACCTTGGTCAACACAAAATGTTGACGTGGATTTTTTTAATGTTTTATATCTCTTCTGTGCAATGCCGTGGCTAAAACATGAAATTTAAGGCTAAAATGATATCGTTGTGGTCCAAATACAATTTATAGTACAATTTGTAACAATTGGTTTGAGCTTTAATCTTCTTCTTCTTCTTCTTCTTCTTCTTCTTCTTCTTTAATTTATTTTAAGTAAAAAATTATGTTAAAAATCAAATTTGGACCAAAACGACTTCATTTTATCAATGTTTCACCATGTAAGAGGGAGAAAATGTGAAAAAAAAGTCATGTCAATATTTTCCATTAGCCATGTTAGACGGAATTAACGGAATGATTCGATTGCACTTCATGACAAGTTTTAAAACTCAAAGAACATATCCTAACTATTCACATTGTCCCGGACTCTAAGCATTGCCTTTTTGCGTGCTAAAGTGTTGTCGAATTTCTATATTGTGGTGCTTGTTATAGGGCTGGTGATGTGCCATGTTTATAGCTAGCTGTTCGCGTGTTTGATGTGGCCTGGAAGTGCCCCCCTTCGTTCACATCTTTTGTTAGCTTTCATTGGCTCGTGATTTCGATTATTAGTTGGAAGATACAGGTTGGAGGTTAATATTTATCTCGTAGTTGAATGATTCTGTGAACGAGATCTTGTTTGAATCTTGTTTAGATACTTTGCTTTACACGGGGTCTTTAATTATTTTGATGGTTATGTTAAAGAAAGTAGAGGGGACATTTTGCAGGATTCCTTTAAGAGGTAGATGCGCTCTGCATGTGATTTCTAGTGAGTCTAAAATTTTGCTTTTGTTTAGATTCTTTGATCTAGAGGATTTGGCCCCTTCCATGATACGACCTAGCGAAGAAGAAAGAAAGATTTCATGATGGAGATAGGGCGTGATGCATCCATTGAAGACATCAATTTGTATCCCATAAGGAGAATCACCAAAAAAAGATCTAAACCTATTGTAATTTGTGCCAATTCCGTCCATTTGATCAATTTTGGCTAGAAACTAATGATATGATCGTCGGCCGTCTTACGTGACACGATGAATGCTATCATAAAATTTCTAATAATATTTTTTGAATATTTTTTTTTTTTTTTTCTTTCTATTTTCTTTTGTTTTCCTTCCCTCCTGCCTCTAGCTGGTCGGCTAGAGGTAAGGGCCGGCGAGATTGACCTTGAAGACATCAATTTGCATCTCGCGTGTTATGCAGCAATATCGAGCAGTTTAAAGTGACCAGTGACTACAGGAGAAGAACACAACTGAAGACATAGATAACAAGTTATACGCTTCACCCATTGATGGATGACATGTCAACTTTTTCACCCAAGAAAAGAGAAGACATCCGAGAAGAAGTATTCTTGCCTGTTCTTGGTAAGTCACCTAAACATCTGTGGGCCTGCCGTTCCTTATTTGGTCGGAGGATGAGTGTTGACATCAAGTACGGTCATCCAAAAAAGGTAAGAAGGCAGAAACCCCCCCGAAAAAAGGGAATTAAAATTTGGTTTATATGAGATTGCATATGTATGTCTAAGACTTACGTGAAGGATATGCTTATGTGATAGTTTTTCATATACTATGACATTGACGGTATGTTGCGAGACATAAAGAATAAATAACAAATAATTAGAAATAATTGTGGGGTTCACTCATTCAAGAATTTATGGCTCACAACATGTTGTTGTTTTTATAATTACCCAAAGATTATTATGCTAGCAAAGTCTATACGTAAATTAGAATCCTGATGTACAAGCTTCATAATGTGAGTGCTAAAGGTGGAACAACAAATTTCTTCATGTTAGATTACATAGTTATGTTCAATAATTATGAAGATCCTCTATCGCCATTTTCCCCAATCCCCATCGTTAGATGCTAAAACAAGTGTGAGTTTTGTTACTTCTTCATGTCTGGAAAAATCAATGGTCCTTTTACTGAATTT
This sequence comes from Psidium friedrichsthalianum, assembly GCA_019149425.1. Taxonomy (NCBI): domain Eukaryota; kingdom Viridiplantae; phylum Streptophyta; class Magnoliopsida; order Myrtales; family Myrtaceae; genus Psidium; species Psidium friedrichsthalianum. The sequence continues at coordinate 7,128 of JAGVVM010008333.1, read as the reverse complement.
TCTTAACTTTATTAGCCGTGCAACGCTCTCTATTTTGTTTTAATTTTTTCATGAATTTCATAAAAAAATCCTAAAACTTGTCACAAAAATATGATTGAGTTCTAAAATTTTCAAAAAGTTCAATCAAGTGTTAATACATATTAAATTGGTACAGTCAAGTGCTTTAATTAACTTTATCTAATTTAGCTAATGAAAAATGCTGATGAGATCTTTCTCTTCTTTTCTCCTGGGTGGTGTGACAAAAACTAAAGCATTAAGTATAAGATCAAAATGATAATAAAAAATCATAATTTCTTACCCCAAATCTTAGTTAAGTTTGATTAAACAATAAAAAGGGATTATAATTAATAAAATAGAAACTAAAAAAAGAAAAAAAAATTAAAAAAAACACATAGGCGCCTATTGGGTGGTGTCGTTGGCCCACAATTGACGAAAGCACCGGCGGTGGTTGTTGAGGCCCCAAATCTGCACGGAGGTCACCGGTCCTTGCCCAAATTTCGGCAAGGGTTTGTGGCTGGAGAGTCGCTGAGGCCTTGGCAACCCTTGCAGTCCTTTCTAACGTTGGCGAGGCAATGGTGCCACCCATAGGCGTACGGGTTTTATTATTATTTTTTCATTCCTTATGAGTGCTTTTCAAAATTCCTCTTTTATTTTTTTAATCTAATTAAACTAAGATTTGGATTTTAAAAAAAAAGTAAGATTTGGACTAAAACGAAGTCATTTTAGTCTTATGCTTCACTCTTTTTGATAAAAATGTCACTTAGAAGAAAGAAATAATTTCAAAAGGCCATGACAACATTTTACGTTAGCAAAACTAGAAAAAATTAACAAAGTAACTTAATTGCGCTCCTTGAAAGTTTTGAACTCAATGGCACTTTGGTGCCATGTTTTAAGACTCTGGTGCATTAACTTAGTTATAATTTTTCTTTTTCTTTTTGCTTTTTTTTAAACAGAGACACAATCAAGAAATTATAAATTAAATTTAAGAATTAAGAATAATATATTTCTAAAAAAATAATTTTGAAAAGGAAAACCAAAACACGTGCGACACATGGCCATCTAACATATTCCATTCAATGCTTTAAGGGATGAAAGAATAGCCCAATTGGGGAGTAACCTTTTGACATGACAAACTCCTCGAAGAAATTAAGTACTGGTGAAGTAATATTGATATTCCCCTGATAAAGCAATTTCCAATCTATAAAACCACGATTCATGCACGTCCACCATTATCAGTTCTACGCAAAAGGGGCACAAATACACGTAGCGTAAACAATCAAATGGATCCGAGGTTGTTAGAAGCTGCTCAGAAAGGCGACGTGGGTCTACTGAATGACCTGATCAGAAGCAACGCACTCATCCTCGAGGAGGCGGCTCTCCAAGGAGCCGGCCACACGCCGCTGCACGTCGCCTGTGTTGCTGGCCATTTGAATTTCGTTCGAGAGCTCCTCAAGTTGATGCCGGCGCTTGCGGAGGAGGTGAACGCAGATGGCTTCAGCCCGTTGCACATCGCAGCGGCTAGAGGTGACGTCGAGACTGTGAGGGAGATTTTAAAGGCGGATTGCCCTCAAGACCTATGCCTTGTGAGGGGCAGGGAGAGAAGAATCCCTCTGCATTTTGCCGCCGCAAACGGGAAGGTCGATGCCATGAAGGAGCTGCTTTCTGCTTCACCTGAGTCCGTCGAAGAGACGACTGCCCGAGAGGAGACGGCCCTCCATCTCACGGTGAAGAACAATCGGTTCGATGCGTTCGTCATGCTGGTGGAGCATCTAAAGCACCACAACAAGGAGCAGGTGATCAACTGGAAGGACAGCAAGGGTGACACGGTCTTGCACCTCGCCGCCGCCGCCAAAAATTTTGAGGCACGCAATCTCTTGCTCCTTTCCATTTTTCCATCCTTTGCTTGTTCTAGTTCTTTTTTTATATGATCTAAATGTCTTAGGGCATGTATAAAAATACTTATGGAGTAAAAATCTATTTGGTTATGCAACTTCATTTTTCTATTTTTGAAGCATTTTTTTTGGTCTAAAAGTAATTTTGAAGCCACTTGAAAAAGTAAAAAGAAAATTATTTCCTTTCACAAGTAGGAAAATTAACTTCTGACTAGAAATTGATTTTTAGAAGAGAAGGGTTGCCGTGCGCGCACATCAAAGAGCACAAAACAAAACAAACTAAAGGAAAACAAATTGCAGGTGGTTGACTTCATGCTTAGTGGGCATGCTCTCAAGCGCGAGGTCATGGAGGTGAATGCCTTGAACGAGAGTGGCTCAACCCCTCTGGATGTCTCTCGCCTCGCTCTGATCGAGACATTAGAGAAATCCTCGTGCGAGCCGGAGCCAAACACGAGCAATCGAACTCGCCCTCCTCACAAATAGCCCTGGTGGATGACGACGGCGAAGAAGATCTCGAGGGAGCTACCAGCTATCAATCTATTGTGAAAACTGCAGTCGGAAATAATCATCCACCATCATTTACATCGAAAGGTTCGAACCAAGGACAAGAGTCGTTGGGCGACATACGCAACACCCTGCTGGTCGTAGCTGCGCTCATCGCCAGCGCGACCTACCAAGCCCTGCTTCAGCCTCCGAGCTTCGCTCCGAAGGCCGACAGTAGTGCCAAGAAAGGCTTCCTCACAGCATACGCATCTTTCATGACAGGTCCCTTTATGAGGGATGTGAATTACTTGTGCTTTGTAAGCGGCAACACGTTCGGATTCTTCGTGGCTGTCCAGATGATCATTTGTCTCACCAGAGATCTTCCACTGAAGTTGCCGCTGCTACTTTCCATGGCCGCAATGGTTTACACTTACTTTTGCTTCATGTGGTACATGCCGTTCTCGGATGCCCTGGGTGAAAAATTCAGTCTGACAAGCGTGGAGTTGTTGGGCGTGCTGCCGGTGGTGATGTCGTTGTTCTTCTACTTGCACAGAGAATAATCGCAGTAGGTTTAGAGTTAGGGATACAAGTTTTAGAATTCTGGGTACCAAGGCTACCCTAGATTAACATCGTAGGTGATATGTACAGTCTAGGAAACGCAAGTTCTCATTGATTGAGATGGTATTTCTCTCTCCTTTAGGGGTTCTGCTAAGAAGTGCAAACTGTAAGCGGCGTCGGAATCGAGTTTGTCGATGACTTCGTATGCCGAGATGACACCCTTGGTTCTCTCTAGTCCATTATGTAATGTCCCGGATGATTCGCCGGATCTTATTTTGTATCTTATTTTCTCGTAGGGGATGTTATGATGCTGCTTCCCGAGAAGTGGCATGCATTCCTATTGCCCATTGGTGACCACTACGTAAACCTTCATTCGAAATTCTACAACAAACTGTGCTCCCCTGAACTTTATTCTAACATACAATATCGTCCATAGGCTTTTAGTTTATTCAATATGACCCGTAAATTTTTAAATTAATGAAAAGATAAGATTAAAACACTTTCATCACTTTCATATAGTTTGTGGACCAAATTGAATATGCACCAAAAGTTTAGGGACTAAATTGAAACAATTTAAAATTCAAGGACGACATTGCATATTGAATTAAAGGTTAGAGATCACATTGAACAAATTATAAGTTCAGAGACCATATTGGGCCAAAAAGTTCAGAATTTATTTGCGTCATTTTCCTATTCAGAAAAGAACAATAGGGATGAAATCAAAGATATTATTCAAATGTTGTCCGCACTTGATCCATTTTTCTAACATATATTATCGATAATTGTCCCGACCTCCCTTTCCCATTTGAAAGGGGGAAAGGATATTGTTTAAGGGTATTGCCTAAAAGGCAGGCCAATTGGCCCATCAATTTAAGCACAGGCTCTCCTAGCCCATATCTCGCGCAACGTTGGATTTCGTTTTGAATTCTTTGAAGCCCATGAATTTCTAAGCATAAGCACTGGCCTATTTGGGGTTGGATATAATTTTTCTTTTTTTGCCTTTTTTCTTACTTTACAAAAACACACTCACCATATTAGAAACTAAACTTAAGAATCAAGAATAACATATTGCTAAAAAATAATTTTGAATAGGAAAGCCAAAGCAAGCGCGACACATGGGCATCTAACTATGGATACATCTAGTTCCAGAACATATTCCAGTCAATGCTTCTGTCGGCTGGGTCTCCCTCATGTGGGGGGCCAGCAACATTCCTTTGGTTTGTTTAAAAAGAAAAAAGGGGGAGACAAGAATGATTAGGGAGTTAATGAGAGAGTGAAAAAGTAGTGTGTGTGTATGTGCGTGAGTGGTCTTCTGAAGAAGAGAGTGACAGAGGGTGAAAAAGAGAGGGAGTTCTTACAGAGAGCCTACCGAGAGTCTGCGAGGAAGAAGAAGAGAAAGAGAGAAAAATTTTGCAGTCCAAATTTGAGGGCCAAACATTGACGGAATTGACTCAAATTTGGATATGTTGTTCGTGAGACCGAGATCTACATGTTGATGGTTGTCGTTTGTTGAGATTTTCTTCCGAATTCTTCAATCGCAATTAGCATTTCTTACCTATTGTGTATTATTCCACCTTTGTAGTAATGAAATATTCTTGTAATGTTGATGTAGAGCATCTAGTGTGTGACTAGAGATATAAACCCTTTTGTATACCTGCTATTCTTGGTGATTAGTGGAGGATTTTGGGTCGTTCGTGGTTTTTCTCGTTTCGGGTTTTCCACGGAAATCTTGGTGTGTTATTTTTATCATTCCACATGAGGATATTTGACTGGATATAATTGTTGGTTGTTGTTGGATTAAGTCGGTAAAATTAGGAGGATATTGTTTATCCTAGATTGGCTTAATTAGAGGCCAAGTGCTGCCCGTTTTTCCCCAACAGCTTCAAGGGATAAAAGAATAGCCCAATTAGGGAGTAACCCTTTGACAGGACAAACTCCTCGAAGAGATTAAGTGTTGCTGAAGTAATTTAGATATTCACCAGATCAGGCAATTTCCAATCTACCAAACATCAGGCAATTCCCCTGATCAGGTAATTTAGAAATTAAGTGTCATGCACGTCCACCATTATCAGTTCTAAGCAGAAGGGCACAAATACCCGTATGAATATTCAAATGGATCCGAGGTTGTTAGAAGCAGCTCAGAAAGGCGACGTGGGTCTATTGAATGACCTGATCAGAAGCAATGGACTCATCCTCAAGGAGGCGGCTCTCCAGGAGCCGGCCTCACCCTGCTGCGTGTCGCCTGTGCCACTGGCTAATCGAATTTCGTCCAACAGCTCCTCAAGTTGATGCCAACGCTCGCGGAGGAGCTAAACGCACATGGTTTCAGTCCTCTGTACATCGCGGCAGCTAGAGGTGATATCGAGACTGTGGGAGAGATTTTAAACTCGGGTCGGCCCCAACACCTATGCCTTGCGAAGGGCAGGGAGAGAAGAATCCTTTGTTAGATATATGCCCTAAAGCAACTGTAACATTCTGAATTTCAACCCCTGTTTGGGACTTGAATATAGAATGGATATGTCATGGATGCACTATTAATGAATTCCACTCGAAACTGATCACTTCGAGATAACTGACCAAAAGGGAAGGGCTATCTAGGAAAATAAGTACGTGGACCAATTGGTCGATACGCGTAACTCCTAACAGCCACCCGTTAGTTTGAGAATTTCATTATAGCTGCTATCTTATGAATTTGGCCACGAATTGAGTTCCGAATAGGACAATCGATTTTCAAGAGCGTTGCAGTTGCTAAATTTGGATATTGACGATGAAGGTTCGGAAATTGATAGTTTGGACTCGGAGTGTCGAGAAGAAAGGCAAAAATTAGAAATTTCTGTCGAGTCCCCGATTTGCTCTAGATTCAGTGGCTAGGATGTGAGATGAATTTTAGCGAAGTCAGAAAAATTTTCCGAGATGATCTCGAGTCATTTTCCCTTCGCGATTGAGCCAAAATAACACCGATTCTGTCCCAATCAGTCCCGTTTTGGCACGAATTTTGAGGATTGACTAGTCAAACTTGCTCTCCAAGTTTTGACCAGATTGGATAAGCTTTGACTAACTTTTGGTCAAATCGATGAATAGTAAGTAGATATTTTGATTATTTAATTAATATTTTGAGATATTTTAAATAAAAAAATATTATTTTGGGAAGACCATTTGACTTTTTCTATCTTCTTCTTCCCTCTTACGGCAGATCACCATCCCTCTTTCTTTTTTCTCTCACGGTGGAAAACTTTCCTTCATTTCTCCCTCCCTCTCATTTGGCCCAAAGTTGGTGCCACGACTCAACGGCCAACTGACAAAAATCGTAAGTGGATTCTCGCATTTTGGAATGTTGTTGTCGTGACGCTCTGTTGTCCGTCTAATTCGGTCAACCTGAATCGCCTCACGAGGTCGTTTGACCTCCCCAAAACAATAGTTCTTGCCCAGTTTGAATAAGTACTTACGTCTCGGGGCGCCATGAATTTGTTAGTTACTGCACTCGCCCTGTTTTCTATATGTCGACCTCGGCGACACACCCAACACAGTCATGTCGAACTGTCAAAATGTGATTTCATGGTTGTTTGGTCGAACCTAAAAGCCCTCCCAGCCCTCTTGGTTGCATTACTTCTGGCTTTAGCCGTTCCCTTCCCACCTTCCCCTGACTGTAGCGCGGATCGGTCGGTCCACGACTCCGAGATCCAGACGCAGTGTTGCGCCGGTGTCCTCGCTCAGTCTTTTTCGAGGATACTTGTTCACCGCTGTCACGCTTCGTACGTGTACGCCAAAACCTCAATTCCTGATTAGGTGATATTGAACTTGCACAGATACGCATAGCTCTAGATGTCGCTCCTATATCGGTGGTAAACGGTTAGAAAACCTTTCCCTTCGGCACCCTGGTGTCATATATGGTGGAATCATATATGTGCTGTGAATGCTTTGTGCTACCCTATCTCCCTGTGTTACGACTCTACACTGTGATCTTCAGTTGGATGTGAAGCTGCTGGATGTATGTTGACATTAGGTCTCCCCCCTGGGGGTGTTGATGGAGTGGGTCCCGTGAGGCGCGGGCCTCTAAAAATTAATCTTGTACATTCCTACACACGAACCCTCACCCTCCACACAAAAAAAAAAAAAGGACCCAATAGTACTCTGGAATCATCCTGTCATAGCAGAAATAATACCAAGCCCACATAGGTACTGTTCACGTGCTGCC
>JAGVVM010008332.1:0-16561 GCA_019149425.1 Psidium friedrichsthalianum | reverse complement strand
CCGCAGAGTATAAGAAAACCTACCTGGAAGTCCGCGAGGCTTCAAGATCATATGGACCGAGCATGTTGAGCTTATAACAAGCTCAGAAGATTGGAGTCGGCCATGCGATTTTGGGCGAGAAAAATGCAAAAAAAGGTACAGGAGGAAGCTTAAGTGGGGCCGTAGGTTCGATTAGAACGAATGAATGAAGAAACGACGCATTTTTATGACTTCGCCATGGAAGCTCACAATGGAGATCTTTTCATTTGATTCGTGCCGAGATCTTTGTGAATCCTCTGCCCTCAACAAACTTATTTCTCTTTTGAAAATCCACGCCGCGCGCAGGAGGTGTCCTTGGGGAAGATGATGATGGTTGGGGTCGGTGGTCGGGTTGGCCCGACACTAGTCAACCCGCTTTTGATAAAACTAAAATTGACCCGAATTTTCCATTTTCCAAAATTGACACCAAAATTGGACTTAGGGGCACTGAGTCCGCCTGAAAATGGTATTTTTCCCAAAAATTCCTCAGAATTTGGTCAAAACCCCAAAATTTAAGTTTGACCCGAGGACCCAATTTTGCAAAATCCAAAGTCTTAATGGCTTTTTTTGCAAAAATTGTTACCACCATGGATTCAGAAGGTCAAAAATCTAGGGGGTGACGTCGCCCTATTTTTCAATTAGTCCCTAGAAAATTTTTAATTGCATTTTTAGTGATTTAGGGACTAATTTGAAAAATCAAAAATTGCATTTTGGTCCTTTTTAGCGAAATTTGGAAGTTCTGAGGGCTTTTGGACTGGATTTTAATTTTTAAAATAGAGGAGATGACACGACTCTAAAAATGAAAATTTGGAAAATTACAGAGCTAAAATGGAATTTCTAGAAATTATTTAAATAATCAGAAAATGAAATAACAAAGAACCCTAAATTCCAAATTGGATTCTTCAAAATTTATTCAGCCAAAATGAAGGGAAAATTAAATTAAAAATATTTACTTTTTTTTGTAATTTTTTGGCCTGAACTACTATTTTTTTATTAATTTTTTGGTATTTTTCTAATTTCTGAAAATATTAAAAATGAAAAAATAGGAAAATTATTTTTTGCTCAAATTGATTTCCTAGGCTAGGCTGAGGTCCCAAAGTGATTTTCAATTTTCTCATTTTTTATTGATTTTTTATGAATTTTGAAAATAAAATACAGAAAAAATGCTAAAATATGGAAAATTATTTTTTGCTCAAACTTTTGGTTCCCTGGGCTAGACTGAGGTCCTCAAAGTTGATTTTTTCAATTTTCTCATTCTTTTATTGATTTTTTATGAATTTTTAAAAATAAAATATAGAAAAATGCTAAAAATATGGAAAATTATATTTTTGCTCAAAATTGGTTCCCTGGGCTAGACTGAGGTCCTCAAAGTTGATTTTTCAATTTTCTCTTTTTTATTGATTTTTATGAATTTTTAAAATAAAATACAGAAAAATGCTAAAAAATATGGAAAATTATTTTTGCTCAAAATTTCTTCCCTAGGCTAACCAAAGGTCCCCAAAGTTGATTTTTAATTTATGAATTTTTATGAATTTTTTAAAAATTTATGAAAATAAAATTGGCCCAAAAAATCAAGTGTCAACAATATCTGGTTTTGGTATTTGCCTCGCATGCAAAAAATTGGGCTCGGGGGTTGAGTTTGCCCCACATTCGGCTGGTGGGCCTCCCCCGGGCTACGAATGTCCCTGCGTTTCTTTAGGCAATGATGACCCAAAATGTGAGCAGGCCCAGAAAACCATGGACTGAATGGGTTGTGCACGTGCATCAACTGGGTAGGCCGGCCCAAAAAGGGCTGCCCCTGGTTGGTTTGATGATGCTGCCATTGAACGGACTGAGCTGAGAGAGATTATCTGGATTGGGCTGTTCGTCTGTGACATGGGTGCTCTCAACAGTGGTATCTTCAGGAATTTCGAGGAGCAGCATCATCAACTCCGGAGCGGTCTTGGCTTGCCTCGGTGAGTTGTTGCTGTTCTCATGTAAACGAAAAATTAATATATGGTTCTAACTCTGTTTTGCAAGTAAATTGCAACAACAAGAGGAAAGCAAAGGAACAAAAAGGGCGGAAGCTAGGCTAGGATCTGAAAGGGCTATGGTACCATGAAAGATAGTGGACAAGAACAAGAACAAGAACAAGGGTTCGAGGAAAAAGGTCTTCTTGTCTATTTCTGTGTATAAGCAACACTGTACATTTATAATGTAAGAAAGAATAGAAAAGAAGGAAAGAAATAAACATGAAAATTTCTTCTCAAGAATACACAATCACTCCTCGAAAATCTGTACAGGAGCTTCAATCAGTTGAGGTATCTTCAATCAGACTTCAATCAGTATCTTCAATTAGGATCTCCAACACTTTAAGAATAAAAAGAAAAAGTAAGGCAAGAATCTCACCGAAAGGCAAAACAAGAGTCCCTTGTAGACGAGTCCAACTAATGTGCCGCATGGACTTTTGTACCTACATAAAAAAACTTAGGAGAGAATACAAACGCGTTACGCATGCTATTATAGGAATTCGATTTTTGGTCTCTAGACTATGTTTTCGGCGCACATATCTCGCAAAGTTTTGCTAGATTTAGGAAATGTGATTCACGAGTGCGGACTCGCCAGAATAATTAGACTTTGAGAACTTTACTTTGGGCTGACTAGTAACAATGTACTTAACTATCTTCTTGATTAAGGAACTCTATTATTACGTATCGAGAAATGCTTCTCTTGAAGTTGGGGCTGTCACGATTCTTTGATTCATGAAAAATAAATAAAAGATCAACCTTTTTAAAAAAGAAGCACAGTGAACGTGCACAAGCTTAAAGCTACGAGGGAGTATTACACATTTAACAGTTTATTGTAGCTGCTTTAGAGTGCAATCCGGCATTCAAAATTCAGTAGATTAAGGCTCCCGTGAATAATTTTCTTTTAGAAAATAATATTATCATTTGTTGGCATTTGGATTGCTTGATAAAATGAGTCAACAGAAAAAGTTTCCTAGCTAATGAAAAACAGTTTCCAACCAAAACTTTGATTCAGGAAATATTCCTTTTTTAAAAAATAATTTCAAAAAAATAATTTCCTTTTTAAAAATCGAAAATCATTTTTTGAAATATTATTATGTACACCGCTTGGACCATAAACTCTATGCTTGGTCATGAGAACCCCTGTGCTCATTCTCGAGCATGGGCGGCGGAGTTAGGTCCCCAATGCTTGGGCCCGGTTCCATTAAGGCTAGGCCCAGGACTTAGGTGCCTCGACCCTAGTCCATTGAGGGCGTGAGCCAATCAAAATTAATTACAATTCTAGATATCAAACTAGAGATAAGATTTTGCATACAAAAATCAGATCGGATTGAGCATTTGTCATTGCCAGAAAGCATGTAAAATACCAATTATGCAATAAAGTAGTAAAAAGCATTTTTTGACATTTTTCCAAAATTTTCTCAATTTTCCTTTTGAATTTTCTGATTTTTTTAAACGTTTTTAATTTTTTATTTAAGAAAGAACAAAAAACGATGCCGGTCAACCCTCCGCCTGAAATGATGCCGCGCGCGGCCTGCCCACGCAACCCAAATGGCACCATTTGGCACCCTTCAACCGTAGACCGAAAATGATGACGTCTACTCGTTCGCCCGTAAAGCCAAACGGCGTCGTGGCCTTCTTGCCCAAACGATTTTATTCACTTATCCCTGGCTTGAACCAGAGACGATACCGTATTAATCCTTTGATCGGACGACGTCATATGCCTGTGGATGGAAACGACGCCATTATTTGCACCTTCCCGCAAACCAAACAACGTCAGATCATCTCTAGGAACAAACGACGTCGCATTAACCATCGTTAACCTGATCTGGCCTTCCATGAACCCAGTTCGATCGGGTTTGATCGGTCCCCCGATTTCAAACAACCTCTTCACGCGCGGGCCACCTTGGAGTTCAAATTGGTCACACGGAGCTTAGCCGATGCCCGATCGACCTATCCAGACCTCCAACAGGCTCTGATTACCTTCTGCACCATTGAAGGACCACTGATCGCCAGTCGGAAGCTCACCCGAGGCCTTGAGGGCCATTGCAGTTCTGGCCTTTGAGACCAAAAGGAAAATTTGGTCTCAAATAACGCACAAACCGCCAAAGGACAACCCAAGATTAAAACACAACAACAACAGGCACAAATCGAAGTAAATTTTAGGCCAAAGTCTCTCAATTCAAGCAAGGGTGCTCTAGAGGACAAAAACAGAGGGTGGGGAGATCGTGACTCAGCCAAAGTACAAACCGACACCACAGGGAGCTACAGTAAGCAACAAGTCACAAGAACTAGCCGAGAAGCTCGCCGAACCGAGGAACTAGAGGTTTCGACCTAGCGAGTCTCCAGGACCAAAAATAGGCAATCGAGGGCGAACGGCAATAGGATGGTGACAATCATATGGCCAATTCCCTCTCCTGGTGCTCGAATTTCTTCCCAATTCAACAAACTCTCTCCTGATTCAACTTCCTTTTCTCTTTTTCCTTTTTTAATTCCTTATTTAAATCTAATTTCTATTTTCCTATTTTGCAATAAAACAAGAAAATAGGGAAAATTCTTATTTGGTTTTTTCTTAATTTTAAAACTGAAGAAAAATGGATTAAATTTAAATTGGACCGACAACTTAGGTGTCAACAATGCCCATGTCGTGTTCCTTGGCTACCCATATGAAAGTATTAGCGCCGGAATGGTGAATGTCTATTTATGAAAATCATGTGATTTTCCTTACCAAATGACGAAATATTTTTAAGTTCATTTTCATGTATCAACCAAAAACTAGAAAAAATTGTCATTTTTCCGAAGAATGACTTCCCGAAATTTTTTCCATAAATATTAATTTTTTACGAAATAAATGGAAGACTCGTAGGAATTTACTTGCTATTTATATTTTTCTTTTTGGTATATTTTTTTCAAAGTAATAATGCAATTATTATATTTCATTTTTGTGTTGGTATTTAATTTCCAAGAGTCATTCTTCTTGAATGTAACCTTAAATTGATATTTCCTACATCAGGCACAGTTAAGGGTGTTAGAACCGATCCGAAAACCAAACCAAACCAAATCAAAGCCAAACCGAACTGAACCGAAATTTCTTGTACTTCGGTTTGGTTCGGTTTTGATTCGGATAATAGAAAAGTAATCGATTTTTTCTTTTGGTTCAATATATTTTGCTTCGGTTAGGTTTGGTTAACCAAAGCATAGAATTTCTCTCGAGATTTAATCTTCCCCCAGCTCCATGTTTTCTTCTCTCTCATCTCTCTCTCCTCTCTCTGCTAAACCCCTTAGCTTTAAAATTTCAGACTTCGCTTTTACGATGTTCCCAACTCACTTCCAAATCCAAACTCTCTGCCATTGATGGATGGACTGCTCAAATTCGGACCTAATCGCCGTCGTTTTCCAACAGCTCCCCTCCTTGGCTCCCTTTGTTTGGGCTTTTTCCCCAGGTTCACTTTCCCCCAGAGAGCTCTGCTTTCCCTCTCTATTTCTCTGTACTAAGCTCTTACCTTGCTCTCCCTCGTAAGAAGGAGACTCCCCTGTTTTTTTATTTTTTGGCTCTCTGTGTGCGCCACCCTCCTTTCAATATCTTCCACCCTTTTGTTTTGTGTGTGTGTGGTGTTTTTTTTACTGAACGTCCTTCTCCTATCGACCCACCAGCTTCTTCAAGACCCAGCGCCCTCTCCCTCTACTTTGGAACTCCCCCTTTCTTCTTGAACTTCCCTCTCACTCTGCTCGAGCCTGCTGCAGCCTCCTTGTCCAAGCCAGCACACAAAGGCAGCCATGGAGTCTCTGATGCAGCCCTGGGGAAGAGAGACTTAGCTGGATAAGGGTGGTTTTTCATAAGTAGAAAATCGAAAAACCAAATTGGATCGTACCGTACCGAACCAAATTTTTGATTCGGTTCGTATTCAGTTCGGATAACAATTCAGTTCGATTCAGTTGCTTACCTTATTGGTTCAGTTCGACTTTCTTGAAAAATGAACGGAACCGAACTGTTGACACTCCCTGGCACAGTATTGTCGTTGACACCTGACTTTGTCAATATGGTAAGTCGTCATTGGCAAAAATATGCTAACAGTGAATTTAGTCACACACAAAAAGCCGGCAGGTCGGCCCGTGCAATGGCCTGGCTGACACGTCTCTTTATTTTTCGACCCGGACGCCTTCCAGCTTTCTCCACCAGCCTATTCCATTTTCTCTTATCACCAGCCCATTTCTGGCTGCATGTATTTCCCCTCGGTCCAATGTCTCCTTTCTCGGCCTAGCCATCTCTCTCTCCCTCGCACACTGAGCACAAGCCTTCGCTCGTGGAAGCTGAGCGAAGAAATCAAGGGAGTGTGATTTCAACGGAGGGTGATTCGGTGACCGGAAATTGTTATCGATGGCGATGGTCCGGCAAGATATAGAGATAGGCGATGAAAACACGGAGTATTTTCAGTATAATGTCTACAGGCTCCCGTTCGTTGGTGTCTATATTATCTGGGTTCATTAGTTTATAGATGTTCAAGGTTTATTGTAGAATTTGACCCAAAAAAAGAAGAAGAAGGAAGTGTGAGGAGGTCTGGGAAGGGGGACCAGGCGTAAGAGGAAATAGGAAAAGCGAAATGGGGAAAAGAAGGCAAGCTGCCTTATGAACGCAACTGGGGCCTGATTATCGTTGACTTTAACAATGAATCCTCAGGTGGTTTAGGAGGTGGTTTGGGAATTAATCGAAATGCATGTGCAATCAAAAGCCGAACGCAGGGCTATCAATTCTTGGTGAACTTTGCTAATCCTTTAATTTGATTGAGTGCATTTTTCGATTGAATGAATGAGTGAGTGGATGAATCCGACAACACGTAGCGGTGCACGTGAATAGTGGTTCGTGGAGGAGGCGAGTCAAGTAACACCTAAGATGGCTATCTACCGATGTTTGCTCCGAAGAATAGAATAAGAGAATTGGAATCATTACCAAATAGACCCTAGAATCCAGTTTTTTCTGAATATTGAATAGACTTTAAAAGTGCCATCCATGTATAATATTCTTCCTGCAATCCCACTATTGACTAAAAGATGATTCGAACATTCTGGAGAGAGATATCTTGTTAGCCTCTAAATTTATTTAATGTATTTATTTTGTAAAATTTGGTGGGCTGTGAGCTTATGAGTTGAATACAAATTCTTTGTCCAAAGGATTAATTTACTGACTTTGCTTGCAAGAGAAGGCAGGCACCTTTCAAGTCACAAAATTTCATGCTCCTAGCCAAGAGTGATTGATTTATGTAATTGTTACAAGTCAATGCTTTATCAGTATCATGCTAAGCCCATTTCAGTAGGTGACACGTTCTTCCTCTCTTCCTTTTTTTGGTTTTTTTAGAGAGAGGGGGTTTTTTTCGGGTTAAGGGGGTGGGGGGTTGGTTTGTTGGGGGTGTGTGCGCGCTTCAGGGCATTTTTTAGGATTCAAACACGTTAAAGTCAACTATAGGCCGATGCTTTCTATGGTCGATATACCGCCACCTATCGAAATGAATTTCTTTTCTGTTTGAACCAGGATCCATCCTGGGCAGGAAAAATCAAACGGTCACAAGCAAACGAAAACCAATTGTCAGTGATGACCTCGTAAACGTCATCAAGATTGGTCCATTTATCATTTTCCTAGTGTGAAATGGAGTTCGGCTTGGATGTTCTTTCCATACTTAAAAGACATTAACAAGTAGTGAAAGATAAACTGTCCACATAAGAATCACGAAACAGCCTTCTCAGGCCCAAAAGATGGATCCTAGGTTGTTCGAAGCATCCTACACAGGGAATGTCGATCGGTTGTACTCCTTGGTCAGAGAAAACGTCCTCATCCTCAACGCCGCTTCTCTCACCGAGGGTGACAACCTCTACACATCGCCTCCATGGCCGGCCACGCGAGTTTCGTCAGAGAAGTCCTGAAGCTGAGGATGGAGTTTGCCGACGAGCTGAACCAGGACGGTTTCAGCCCCCTGCACATCGCCACGGCGAGGGGCGACATGGATATGGTTCAGGAGCTCTTGAAAGCGGGCAGTCGCCTGTGCCTTGTGAAGGGGAGAGAGGAGAGGATTCCCCTGCACTATTCGGCCATCAAAGGGAAGGGCGAAGTCCTGAACGAGCTGGTCACCGCTTGTCCTGATTCCGTCGAGGAAGTGACGGCTCGGAGAGAGACCGCGCTCCACCTCGCGTGAAAAACAGCCAGTTCGAGGCGTTCAAGTTGCTGGTGCAGCAGCTGAAGCGTTTGAACAAAGAGCACGTCTTGAATTGCCGGGACGGCCAAGGGAACCAGATCTTGCACCTCGCGGTGGCTAGAAAGCAATACGAGGCGAGTTGCCCAGTTCTTTTGACCCGTTTCATTTAATCATATCGGTTCCTCTTCTCTGTTCTTCACAGGTGAAGGAAACGGAATTTTAGGAATATTTGTTCTTTTCTCCGACAGTAGTTCATGTTAGTGTGGTTCTCTAAAGGCAAAGCTTAGATATAGAAGGGTCGACCTCATGTTTCTGCTCAATTGTCGGTGGAAATCCCAACAAGACTGCTGGATGATAAATGAAATATGTTCTTGAATCGAACAGGTAGTCGAGTTCCTGCTCTCGGGCGCTGCAATTGACAAAGATCTGATCGAAGTGAACGCCAGGAACGAGGCTGGTCTAACGCCTCTAGACATTCTACTGCTCATTAACAATGAAGCCGGGGATGCGGAAATCGCCGAAATCCTCACGCGATGTGGAGCCACGAGAGCAACGGGATTGCCTTCTTTGGTGACGGTGGCGAATGAAAACCCAGAACCCCGAACCGATCAATCAAACGGACAGCACTTCCAATCACCCGGACGTCACAATCCACGCAGAACTTGGACCTCCGGTTTTATAAGTATCTTGAGGGTCAAGGATGAGAGAACCCAGTGGTTAGAGTACTTCACGTACAAAAAAGAAAGGGACTCCCCGGGTGATGTGCGGAACGCCTTGCTCGTCGTCGCCGCTCTCATCACAACCGCTACCTACCAAGCTGTGCTTCAGCCGCCGGGCGGACTCTGGCAGGACAATTCAGGGCCCTCGAGTAACAGCACTGGGGCCACAAACAATGGGACTGCATCGCACAGAGCCGGTCAGGCGGTTTTGGGAACGGAGAACCCGACCTCGTACATCCTCTTCCTCATCTTCAACTCGGTCGGATTCTTCGCCTCTATCCAGATGATCCACAACCTCACCTTGGGATTCCCTATGCAAATGGAGCTGAAAGTCGCGCTTTTCGCCCTCATAACAACGTACGACACCGCCATGGGCTCCCTCACGCCCAACACTTTCTTCAACTTCTTCTTCGTCGGTCTGTCCATAATTTTGCGGGTCATAATCGGCCTCGCATGTCTGTGGGTGAGAAAATGAGCTAGTCCGCGCATAGGACATGGTTTAATTAAGACTATGAAACATATTTGTGTGTATTCTTACCTCGGTCTCTTGCACCCTAAGAACTTGAGAGGGATTGAATTATTGTAAATGAAGCCACCCGTTTGTTGAATATGCTGGAATTTTAGTTAATGTGATGTTCGCTTTTTATCCATGAAAACACGAGGCTTTTCCAGCGGAAAGATTATTCGAAAAGCCATAAATTTATGGGATATGTTCACTAGAGGTCCTAAAAATTTGTCATGAAAGTGCAATTGAATTCTAAAATTTGCAAAAAGTACAATCGAGTCCTAAACTTGTCAAATTGGTGCAATCAAGTTCTTTCGTTAACGTTATCCAATTTGGCTAATGGAAAATATCAATTTTTTTGAAAACAATTATTTAATTATTAGCTTTAGTGAGGCTTCGTTGAAAATATAATATGGCATCTACGTTGCTTCATTAGAGGATCCCAATCAATAGTAAAGAAAAAAGCTAAAAATTAATAAACAATTCACATAATGTTAAAAAGATTAAAAATAGCTAAAACTATTTAAAAAAATACAAGTGTAGTGGTGAGGGCTTGCACAACCCTCGCCACCACCACTGCTCCACCATCGCTGGCAATGGCGGGTGAGGGTGGGGATAAGCTAGCGGGGGTCACTGAGCCTCAACTAGTGGTTGACGATCGCCGCCGTTGGCTGGCAAGGGCTTAACCTCGCAGATCTTGAGTGGAGGAAAGAATAGAAAGAGTTACCTCTAGAATGAGATAGAGATAGGTGTAGAGAGGGAGTGGAGGGAGCAAAGGAAGCGGAGTCGAAATGGGCTTGTATGAGTCTTCAATGTTCTTCTTCTTCTTCGATTACGATGCTCACAAGCAATGGGAATGAGAGGGAGATTTGCTCTGTGTGAGAGTGGAACTGGCGACACTTGACGTGACCAGAGTTGTCTTCGACTTGGAGCGTTGGGGTTCGTTCAAGACCTGGAGCACTCTGGCGAGGGCTCGACTCACAGACCCTGTCGTTGGGCTCACCTAGCTACGATGAGGCTTGACCTCACCAATCTACAAGGTTAACCCCTCACACCAGTCATTGGCGAGGGCCGTGTCCATTGGCCAAGGCTTGGTGCGGCCCATCCCCATCCTTGTTGGTAATGGTTGGAGATGGTGGAATGGAAGTGGTGAGGGCATAAGTCTCGAGGCGTGCGAAGCAATCCTCCTTCTCTTTTTTTTTTTTTTAGTTTTCAAGCTTATTTTTTAAATTTATCTTAACTTGTTTTAAAAATTATTTTAATTTGAAAAAATTCAGTCCACGTGGGCTGAATTTTTTTTTTAAATTGCCACGTGACTAACACTTTAAAAAAAACCACGCAATATTAAAATATTAATAAAAAAATATCACTGAACTGTTGATCGAAATATTCGCCGTTGGCACTAAGTAATCGTT
Organism: Psidium friedrichsthalianum; assembly: GCA_019149425.1. Lineage (NCBI taxonomy): Eukaryota > Viridiplantae > Streptophyta > Magnoliopsida > Myrtales > Myrtaceae > Psidium > Psidium friedrichsthalianum. The sequence continues at coordinate 5,713 of JAGVVM010008332.1, read as the reverse complement.
TTTTCTCAATTGGACACTTAAGTGAGCTGGCAAAAAATATTGGCGTCAAAGTGAGCGCCGTACATAAATATTATCACTTAAGGTGTCCTTACGTCAATTATCCACTCCATTTTATCATTAGCATGTTATCGATCTTTCTTATATTTTTCCATTTTCATTTTTTTAACCAACACTTTTAAATTTACCAACTTTCTTTTTGAATTTTTTGAATTTTATTTGAGTGACTTACCTATTTGTTTTTAGTTAGATTTTATACTACTTTTTAAGTTACCAATTTTATTTGAGTTACTTACCCACCTTTCTTTGGTTTTATACTTTACAACTTTTGTTATTGTTTACCGGCTGTTATTTATCTTTTTTTTTTTATAGATGACTTAATTTATCAACTCTTATTTGAATTTAATTTTTTCTTTAGTTTTTGGACAGAAATTTTATTTAGTTGACTTATCATTTTTTTCTCCCATTGGCTTATCAACTAGTTTTAGTTTACCAAGGTTTCATTCGAATTGCTTACGATTGTTATTATTATTATTATTTTAAATTACCAACTTTTCAAATTCACTCATTGCTACCACCGGTGAAATTTACTAAGTGTTTCCGTAAATAACCAACCTTAATAAGAGGGATTACAGACTTTCTCCTTATTAACTTTCCAACCATTACTAATTCTTATTTGACTTAGTTGGCGGCAATATTTGGCTTTTCCTTTTTAAATTACTAAGCTTTTTTAATCTCTCATAAAAAAAAAAAACTCTTCTATCACTCTTGCCAACCCTTAAATTTACTGACTATTTTTATAAAATTACCTCTATTTGAGTGACTTGCCAGCTTTTTCTAATTAGGTTTGCCTATTAGTTTTAAGTTACCAACTTTCATATGAGCTGTCCAATGTTTATTTGTTCTTTTAAAATTTTAATTCTTTATATTGAGTTATAGTCTTGCTTATTGACCTTTTTGTATTTATCAACCTCAATAAAAGTAATTAAATTTTCTCTAATTAGGTTACCAACTAGTTTTGCGTTATCAACTCGTATCAAGTTAGATACCAACATTTATTTAGTTTTCTTTAATTACCAATTTCTCATCTTTGACCCAAAGAAATTCTATTATCTTTACCAACTTTACATTTTATATCAACACTTCAAGTTTACCAATTACTATACCAGCATTTTTATGTGGCATACTAATTTTTCTTTGATTAAAAGTACCAACAATGTTTTCTATTTGACTTTTGCCTACATTGTTTAGGTTTCATCTTTCAAACTTCGAACTCTTCAAGTAGAGATATTACTTTGTTTCCTTTTCTCCCACCATTTCTATGATTAAGTTAGCAACTAGTTCTGGATTACTAATTCATCTGAATTAGAACCAAAGTTTATTTGGTTTCTTTTTTTATCACTACTTCATATTTCCTGACACAAAAATCAACTCTCTTATCTTTACTGATTTTTGTTTACCCAAATCCATGCCTGCACGAACAAGGGATGTATAGCTCTTGCAGACTGCTCTAAGAGCTCTTATCGGCCAGCTGACGAACATGATCTGTTAATTCTTATTTGATGGGGAAATTGTTAATGTTAAGCATCACGGTATACTAAGTCGCCATGATAAACTAGCTTCTATCCACAGTGATATGAGTACAAAATGAAAGCATCTTATGATAAAGCGTTTAACCAGCTGTTAACTGAAATAAAGAGGAGAACGAAGTAAGCACTACTGTGAAGTTCTACTTCAGAAAAAGTTGTGATAATTCGATGAGGCAATCACCAATTGACTTATTTTGCGTACCCCAATTGAAAGATCATCAGTGAAGTACCAACTACACTCCTCACTTTTGGCTTTAAAATCCTTTGCACACTCCACATCTTAAACTACCACAATTCAACATCCCACAAAACTCCATTGTCTAACTGTTCATGACACACACAAAGTGTCGAAGCCTAGTCTCTTCCAACCCGCCTGGAAGCCGCCCCCAACACCTTTCTCTCTAATTTCGAGAACGTGTTCAAAAAGTCCTAAATTATTTTACTTTTGTCAATCCTAAGCTTTTTTTATTGTGCTAATTGTCCTAAACATTTGGACATTTTTCCAATTGAAGCCATTCGGTCAATTTTGATCGGAAATCACTGAAGCGGATGTCGTCTGTTCAATGTGCATGGCGATGTTGAGGTAAAGAATATCTTAAAAAGTTCAAGTTTTTCGAATTTATTAATTTTTGAGTCTTTTTGTTGACACCTGGCTTTTAACACATTTTCTCTTTAAAAAATTAATAAAAAATCCATAAAAATTCATAAAATTCAAAAATCAATTTGGGGACCTTGGCCAAGCCGAAGGAACCATTTTGATCAAAAAAATAAATTTTCATATTTTCAGTATTTTCCTGCGTTTATTTATTTAAAAAAAATCATAGAAAATCAAGAAAAAATGAGAAATTGAAAAATCAACTTGAAAGCCTTGACCAAGTCTAGGCAACCATTTTGAACAAAAAATAATTTTCAAATTTTTTTGATTTTCAAAAAATACAAAAATACTTGAAAATTTGGAAAAATAAATTTGAGGCCACAAAAATACAAAAAAATAGTCAATATTTTTCTTTTAATCCCTTTTCATGTGGGCCATCATAGATTTGAAAAATCCCAATTTGGGGTCATCTCGAATCGAGCCTAAAAAAAATCCAATTGAGTCAAATTTATTTTTATTTTTTTACGCTCAAGAGTTGTAACATTGTCATCTAACAATCAAATTTCATCTGGCCCAATTGTGCCTAAAACTTCGTGATCAAACTAAGAGGTTTGTAACAAGGCAATATAGCCTAGAAATCGTTAACAGACTCGAGGACAACAAGTGGCTTTGTCATTACTGCAGCGAAGAATTCTTTGGGGACCTATAGGAGAGAAAGGTCACTTGCTTAAAGTCCCAAAAAACGGGATTTCCTTTTGCACAGAAGTGCAGCTAATGCGGTCGTTGTTCGAAAGGAGGCAAAGAAGATCTTCGAAATTGTGGAGTGATATAGAGCTTCCGTGAATTAAAGGGCCTTCTTCATCAGAGGATTATGGCCATCCGATTGTTCATCGCTCGAGTGAATAGCTCCGAGTTCAGAATTTCATGCCCACAAGTGAATCGGTTTCTCTCCTTAGGATTGGCCAATACCAGATACAGTCTCTATAACAATCGTATAGTGCTTAGCTTTATGTTGCTTGCCCTCATAGGAAGTTTGACTTTCCACCTTTTATGGTGCTGATTATAACCATTCTGAATGACGGTAACAGTTATACCAATTTCAAAGGATAGGGTGAAGCCCTCCTCTCTCAGACAGCTGGAAGCTAGCTGAAATTTTTACAACCGGCATTGTCCTCGCAGTACCTGGTAATGATGACAGTTATATTCTTCTGGGCAGCGTACAAAATAGATCGTTTTCCGAGAACCTTTGGGGTAGCGACTCTGGAGAAGACTTCGCATGATGACTTCCGGAAACTTGCCTCTGCAATATATTTGCAAGTGAGTACAATCAGGGGCTTTTACAAAATGAGTTTAAAATTTTAAATTTTACCAATTTCGATTTTTGCAAGAAATATTTACGAAAACGGGGCTTGTTCGGCAGTGGGGTTGCCTGAACAAGTCCCGTTCGGCTCTTCAAGAGCCGACAAGGCCCCCTCCCCCCCCCCCCCCCCCCCCTATCTCCACCGAAGTAGGGGGCCTCCCCCTCTCCAGTTTTGGCAAGTGCAAAACTGGAGAGGACCCCTACCGATTTTTTCACCACCTCTCCTCATTAATTGACGAAATTCTAATTTTTCAGATTTTCAAAATTTTCTTTGTGGAATTGTTTCTATTTTTTTAGAAAATTTTATGATTTGGATCATCATTTTTAATTTTTTTAATTTTTAATTTTTATTATTTTTGGTCGAATCAACTAGATCAACCGGACACGGCACCCAGGAGTGTTGACCCAAATAACGGCAACGCTTCATTTTAATATTATCTATTATTATTATTTTCCTTTTAAATTTACTTTTTCCTTTTTTTCTTTCTTTTCCCTATTCATTTTCTAGACAGGTCGGTTCGACTTACTCACAAAACTGAAGAGCGGGCCCAAACCACTCGGGTTTGACTGGACTTTCACGATAGACTTTCAAATTATTAAATAATAACTGAATTTACATGTCTAATGATAAAATTTGTGAAAAATCTTATTAGATGTAGACCGTTTGCGTAATTTAACGAACGCGGGCTACCCACCTAGACAAAACTTTACCATATAATTTGTTTGTAATAATAAAAAATATCCCAAAAGAATAGAAAAATTTGAAAAAAAATGGGAAAAAATATTGAAAAAATATAACATTCGTAAAATTATTTTGTTTTATTCCTAAATATCTATTTTGTGCTACAGATTATCTCTATTTTGCAGGTTGATAGATGTCATAGGAAAAAATTTTGTGCTTATTAAATCGTATTTTCATCATATATTTGAAATTTTGTATGGTTAATTAAAATGATATAAGAATACTAAATTAATAATGAATGTACATGTCTCAGGAAAAATTTGTGTAAAATCGTGGTTAGATCTGGACCGTAGGATGTGGTAATTAGATCCGAGCCGTTATTTTTTTAGTCGCCCAATTCAAGGGACGTGGACTAGCCAGGTAGGCAAACGTAAACCATACGATCTGTCTCTGTAATCAAAAAGTTCGAATATAATAAAAAAATTAGGAAAAAAATGACAAAAAAAATTATGAAAAAAAAGGGGGGTATTCGGTGGAGATAGGGGGAGGGGAGGGGGGGTACCCTCTACCGAAAGGGTCTTGGTTCGGCAACCCACTGCCGAACAAGCCCCGTTTTCGTAAATGTTTCTTACGAAAACCTAAAATGGTAAAAACTTAAAATTTTAAACTCATTTTGTAAAAAGTCCACCAGTCAGGCCCTTATATTGTTACGCGATGAGGGCTGGTCTTATTTTGAGCGTCCCGGATTATTGCTGTTAGCGGCTTTCTGATTGCTTAGCTGATCGCTACTTTGATTGCTGTACACACGAATGGAGTTTTGCTAAAATTGAAGAATGGATGGAGTTGGGCTGGCGTGATCTGGCTTTAAACATAATTTTCTACATCCCGCTAGATTTAATAAAGTTCTTCACATGCTATGCCATAAGTGGGCGGGCTGGGGATCTGGTTATCGAGCAGAGGATTGCGTTCACGAGGCAAAAGGACTTTGGAAAGAGCAGTGGGAGCTTCAGTGGGCACATGCTCAAAGAACGCTGCATGGGTTGCAACCGCCCGATACTAAGATGTTCACTGGGGGTCCCCGTTTCAATGAACTCAATCACATCACTGAAGAAGCGAAAAGAAGGGCTGAAATTGCTCGAAAGAGAGGAAAGTCTTGAACGGGGAGAAGATCCAGAGGAGGCATTTGTATTTGGGTGGTTTATAAAGGTTCCATTAAGCCAGTTGACAAAAAGGGTGAGCCATGCAGGTTGCCATAAGAAGCTTTAATAGAGATGGATTGCTGAAGTTCAATTTCTCCGGCATTGTGGAGCATACAAACCTTGTCAACTCAAGGATATTGTTATGAAGACAGCAGACGAGGAAGGCAGCACCTTCTCGTGTATGAGTTTATGCCAAAACAAAAGCCTGGAAGATCATCTATTTAATAAAGCACATGCTGCTCTTCGTGGCAAACGTGGCAAACTAGATTGAGTATATTACTCGGTGAAGGG
>JAGVVM010008331.1:0-16158 GCA_019149425.1 Psidium friedrichsthalianum | reverse complement strand
AAAATAAATTTAAACTTACACGGCGGGGGTGGCTTGCTTTCACGTTAACCACAACACAACTCAAACTACTAACAACATTTGCAAACAATAACACATAACAACACACAAATAAAAACAAAAAATTTTAAATATATTTAAAAATACAGCTGAAAATATCCGATTAAACCTGAAGCAAAATACAAAGTACTGAACTACTTAAATAAAAATGCTGCAGACATGTCGGCCCCGATAACTGTGCCCCACTGTCACGAAACGCCAATGGGACCGATGAAACGTGAGGGGGAGCATCGGATCGGCTCAACATAGAGTTGCTGCTATTGAGGAAAACCCACACGCTCGGAGGGGGAATGGAGGATTGGCAACCCCTGGACGGGCGAAACGGAGGGCTTCAGACTTGGGCGAAATGGAGTGGCGCAGCGACGGAGGGGGAGGGGGGGTGTGCAGTGGAAGCCGCGGGGCGTCACTTACCTGCCGAAGGTTGGTGCACGACAACCCTCCAGCGAGCACTGGTACCTAAGAAGTTTTTTCTTTAATTTTTCTTAACATGGAAAATTTGTAAGTTTAATTTTAATTTATTTCAAATAAGATATTCTACTTTTTAAATGATATCCTTTTGCTACTTTTTACAATTAAATTTGATTATATTTTAATTTACTTTTAAAGTGAGCAGTCCCGTGGCACTTCTTTTTTTAAATGTCATTTTCATTACAAAAAACATTATTATAATAATCCGACACGTTGCGCAGTTTTCAGGGAATATTTTCGGCATGGAGCGCACCCAACAGTGACTTTTGTCTCGATTTAGTACGTTAAGCGATCATCTCTTATCCAGGCCGTTCTGTGGTCGTTTGCTCTGTCGCCTTGACACTTGAAATTCTTTTTATTAGGCAACAAATTTGATATTTGCTCACTTTTGGTACCAACCTGACAAAATTGAATTGTGTGCCTACGATCAATTCCATGGACCTAGAATCGAACAGTGTTGAAACAGTATACCCATATGTCTACTGATACTATATACTATTAAAAATTTGGCTGTGAAGCTGTCCTTCATCCTATTTACATTACAGCTTTTAGGATTTAAACATTCCAACCGTTATTATTCAGATTCAAAAGTTCTGCTCGGATGTGAATCTCCCTTCACCTTTACTTATTTCGGATTGGACATTCTAACCATTGTATTATATCCAGGTTTTGTCCTCAGTTCCTTTTGTGTGTGCGGCGCCTGCCTGGTTGAGTCTACAGATGTTCCCTACCTCTGTCTTCATGTCAAAAGGTGGGCGCAAAGCAAGCATGAACATCACTTATTTATAGAGACGAAGTATAATGTTCATATAAGCGTTAGTCTCTTTCCACACAATTAGCTTAACTTTTCGGCGTATTCTAAATGCACTGTTGCAACCTTGTGTTCAAAAGTTAGTATAGAGCGACTAGAGATCCTCCAAGTACAGAAGCATCACTTCATTTGTTTATTATGGAAAATTACCAAAAAGCCATAAGCCTATTGCAATTATGTCAATTCGATCCTAAACTTTTTTGGTCAATAGAGATTCCTTTTATATTTTTGCCAATTCAGTTCATCCAACTAACTTTGGCTGGCTCTGCCTGACGTAGCAATTTCTAATATTTTTTAAATAAATTTTTGAATTATTTCTCTTTTTTTCTTTCTTTCTCCAATTGAGGAAGGAGAAGAAGAGAGGGCCAACAAGGGATGAGACCTTGCCCTTGCTAGTGTGGGCAAGGATGAGCTCGCCCAGCGACGACGAGTCCAACCTCATCCAAGGACTGCAGGACAGCCTCATCTAGTGCCGATGAGGCCGGCCCTCTCCTTTGGCTGCTCACTGGATCGACGATTGGTCGGGAGGAGGAAGAAGAAGGAAATAAATAAAAAGGAAAATAAAAAATTTGATAAATATTAACATATTACTAAATTGCCACATTAGCGCCGACTAGCTAAAGTTGGCTGGATGGAATAAATTAGCACAAACACAAAAAGTTTATGACTGAATTAGCGCAAATACAAAGGTTTAGGACTGAATTGGCATAGTTAAAAATAGATTTATGACTTTTTTTGGTAATTTTCTATTTTATTTCATCTTCCCGACAGCGAGGAAGCTGGTGTTACCCAAACGAAAACAACCACCAAAGAAAGAAAAGATTAAACAAAACCCAGAGGAAGCATCAAGGTGGTGGAGGTTGCTGGGATTCCATGCCGGAACGAAACAATCGGAGGCTTGCTGATGTTGCTCTCGCACCATTGCTTTTGTTGGCTTGTGAGCGTATCTTAATCAAAATAGCAATGCCCGATTCCATTTGAGATGCTCCTTGCTCGATCATGTTAATGATCCAACCTAAATCATTTATTGGTATATCAATCTGCTCGTTTAGTGATTGACAAATGAGGACATCAGAGCAGACACAGCCGGCGTAAAAAAAAAAGAGTTACGCGGGCGGTCTATGTCTGTCTTCGAGTCAACAGCCCCGACAACCCATTCTCACACTTAAAAAGACGAGTTTAGTGAGATGATTGGACACATATAGTTTAGTCCGAGAGCAGTCGACGAAAAGCGCCGACCCTTCCACGGATCAACCAAGGGAAACCCCTCAAGTTCCTATCTATCTAATGACGATCGAGTGGTTCCGAATTCCAATATTGCATGGGTGATTGCATGGAGATCGTTCACACGTGCGCAGGACATGCCTATCTTGTAGCTAAAGCACGATCTCTTACTTAATTTTAAGTTCTGATGTTCGTCCACGCATTTCGAGCAATAGATGCAACCACCATAGTGTTAAAAGCAGATAAATAACATATGGCTTAACGAGGTTGGCAATAGGTCTACGTCCTCGGTCGAATACCTCACCCTCTTTTTTTTTTTCCTTCTACGTTATTTCATCAAGTATGTACAGACACATAGGTATATAATCCGACGGGCTTTTTCTACAAATCAAGTCTCTACAAATTAGGAAAAAGAATCATCTCAAAATCAAGAGGAAAAATAAAATTCCCTACAAATTAGGGGATTACAGCTCATGCCAATACTCTTCGTCAAGTTGGCACGTAGATATCTTGAATGCCCAACTTATCTAATGAACTGTAGAATGCCTTGCTTGATATAGCTTTTCATCAAGATATCTGCTAGTTGGTCTTCGGATTTCACAAATAGAAACCGAATCACCTTGGAATCCAATTTTTGCATAATGAAGTGACGATCCACCTCAATATGTTTGGTGTGATCGTGTTGGATAGGATTGTGAGAGATATCGATAGCTGCTTTGTTATCACAAAACAACTCCATTTCAAACATAGAAGCAAAACCAAGTTCTGTCATAAGTTTTCAAAGCCATAGAAATTTACACAGTCCCTTAGCCATTCCTCTAGATTCTATCTCTGCACTTGAGAGAGCTACTACTTCTTGCTTTTGCTCCTCCAAGTAACCAAATTCCCTCCCACGAAGGTAAAGTATCCCGAAGTTGATCTTCTATCTAACAAACTTTCAAACCAATCTGCATCAATAAAATATTCGATCTTAAGATGCTCAATCTTTTGAAACTGAAGCCCTCTCCTTGAAGCTCCCTGTACATACTGAAGAATTCACATTACACCATCCATATGGTCTTCACTAGAAGCATTTATAAACTGACTTACAACTACATAGGCAATATCAGGACGTGTATGCGATAAATAAATTAGTTTGCCAACTAACCTTAATATCTTTCTTTATTTGTAGGCACTTGATTAGAATACTCTCCAAGTCTGTGATTCTGAACAATCAGTGTGTTTGCAGGTTTATAATTTAGCATTCCCACTTCGGCTAACAAATCCAAAATATACTTACTCTGAGATTAAAAAAAAATACCTCTCTTAAGTCTTGCTACTTCCACCCCCCAAGAAGTACTTGAGTCTTCCAAGATTTTTCATCTCAAACTCCATTGAGAGCTTCTAACTGTAATTTCACGATTTCCTCCTGATCATCTCTTGTGATAATCATATCATCTACATAAGTAATCAATGCAGTTATCTTACTTCGATTTCGTCTCAAGAAGAGGGTGTGATCATAATTGCTCTTAACATACCCATACCTTATCATAGTCACACTGAACCGTCCAAACTAAGCTCGAGGAGACTGTTTTAATCTATACAATGATCGCTTCAACTTACAAACCAGTCCTGGTTGTGAGGAAGAACTATAACTCGGTGGAATATCCATACGGATATCCTCTTCAAGATCACCATGGAGAAATGCGTTCTTGACATCAAGCTAGTGTAATGGCCAATCTAAATTAGTTGCAAAAGACAATAACACTTGCACAATATTTAGTTTCACAACATGTGAAAAAGTTTCCTAAAAATCTATTCCATATGTCTATTGTATATCCTTTTGCTACCAACCTCACTTTATACCTTTCAATAGACCCATCTACTTTATACTTGATCGAGAACACCCATTTATATTCCATTGTTTACTTTCCTTCAGGCAATTCCACTAGCTTTCAAGTGACACCTCCATATCTTCCTTCATAGCTTGAACACATTGAGGATTTTCAAGGCGTCCTGTATTTCTCTTAGAATATAAACTGATGATACATTCAAAACAAATTTCCTTAATGGCTCAGACAATTTTTCAATCGAAACATAGTTAGTGATTGGATAGGTAGACATCTCTTTTCCTCCAACATCTGGTGAGTGTCGGTTTGGGGACTTTTCTCGATTGTGCCTGGTGGATAATTTATATCCCATAAAAATATTAGAAAACATCATGTAAATAAGTATTATGAGAAATTACCTCCGGAATTTCCTAAGGAATTGGATTAGGTACTGAAGAAGACGGGGGAAGCTGTTCTGGAAAAGCCGGCTGGTCTTTCAAACTTGGCTCTTCAAGGACCTGACCTTCCCTTAACAGGATTTGTTCTAAAATTTTCGAACCAGCTTGCCCACATTTAAATCTTCTTTCTCAACATTCGTTTGTAAATTCCAGCTTAGTTTCACCCTAGTTGCTGGCGGTAGTGCCAATACTCCATCGATTTATACTCCCCTTGGGCGATAATAACACCACTAGTCTTCCATCAATTTTCTTTTCCATCTATATCTCCCCTTGAAAAGAAGAAGTGATGTCCCAAAAGAAAGATTCTGTCTCAAGGAATGCCACATCCATTATAACATATGTCTTCTTAGTAGATGGATTATAGCATCAATACCCTTTTTGATGTGAACCATAGACTAAAAACACACACAAAACAAAACACGGTTCAAGTTTTGTGCATTGTGTTTTGGGAATGTGAACAAAGGCGACGCAGCCGATCACCTTAGGGAAAATAGTAAGAACTGATGGTAAGTGTACATGAAAGGAGAGAGCCTCCAATGGTGTCTAAATTTTAACACCTTTGATGGCATTTTGTTAATAAGTTGGACCGTTGTACTCACTGCATCATCCCAAAAACTGTGAGGGACATTATTTTCAAATAATAATAACAAGTTGTCTGAAGGATATGCATGTTCTTCCTTTCTACTACACTATTTTGTTGGGGCATTCCTGAGTATGATGTTCATGGAGTAAGCAATGCTACAAAAAATATTCTTTGAGATGCTGATTAACGTACTCACCATTATATCATTGCGAAGGATTTGGACCTACCTACCAACTTGAATTTGTACCATAGTATGAAACATTTTGAACACATTGGCAACTTCATCGTTAGTCTTTTTCAGATATAATCATGTCATTCTAGTGCAGTCATCAACAAAAAGAATGAACCATCGACTATCGGACATAGAAGTAATAGGAGAAGCACCCCACACATCGAAATGAATAAAAAAAAGAAAGGAATTGCACTTTTATTTAAACTGATAGGAAAAGTCACCTAGTGGTTTTCTCCAAAATGCAAGTCTAACAATCAAACTAATAATCATTCAAACCCAAAAATAACTTAGGAATAACTTCTTCATGTAACCAAAAAAGGGATGCCTCAATCGCTTATGCCAGAGCCATATCTGAGTTTCCTGACTTGTAGTCGATCCTCGGACTTGATTGACATTTTCAAAACTGAAGTCATCCACGTAATATGGCCTCCTCTTAGTATCGCACCCAATGATCTCTTTCGTGAGGAAATCTTGAAACAGACAAAAGTACGGATACATTAGCACAACAAAATTTAATTCCTATGCAACCTGCCCAATTGAAATCGATTTTGTAGATAGTGATGAGACAAGAAGTGTATTCAGTTGTGACAAAGAAGGGGAAATATTAACAGCTATAGCTCCAATTACTGGATATCGCACCTCGTTAGCCTTTGAGATGCTATGGCATTGAGGTTCTGTAATACTAACAAATTCATCCGCAATAAAAGTCATGTGGTTAGTATCCCAAAAATCAATAACCCACTGACTACAATCATTTTGCAAAGAAGCAACTAAAGCAAAACTATAATTACCTTCACCTTCTGTAGGTATGTTACTCTGTGGTTCTAGCTTAGGCTTTCCAATAACTAGAGACACATTCCCTTTGTCATTGTTCCCTTATCCCTCTATTTGCTTTCGAGCTTTGAGCTCCTTTCACCAATCAGGATACCCATGCAACTTAAAGCACGTCTCTTGAGTGTGTTTGGCATTCCCACAATGAGAGCAGCCACTACTTAGATGAGTTCTCTATTTCAAGGCTGTACTTGTTTGTCCACCTTCTAATTTAGCTAGACTTGTCTCCTCACAATAACATTGCCACAGAACTATGGGTAGTACTCTCAGTGCTCAACATCACTATCTTTCGCATATCGTCCCTACGAATCCGAGCATAGGCTTCTTAACTGTAGGGAATGGCTGCATTTGTAGCATATTAGTTCGTATCTTATCTAAGTGATCATTTAAACCATCGAGGAAAATGTACACACAATCCTCCTGAATGGATGAATTGTATCTCGCAATATCATCTGGGCATACCATCGGATTCGGGCGATGGAAATTGATCTCTTTCCACAACCCTTGAAGGTTGTTATAGTAGGATTCAATAGGTCCTCTAGACGGTCTCATTCGAATGACATACCTCTTCATATCATAAACATGAGAAACATCAGTCCTATAAAAAAAAAAGTAATAGCCATTGCATCCCAAATTGCTTTCGCAGTTGGGAAGTGAATAAAGTTACTGATTAAAGCCGGATCCATGAAGTTTATCAACCATCTTTTACAGTTGAGTCTTCATTTTTTCACTTTCGAAATTATGGGTCTATAGGTAGAGGTTGAGGAAGGTCTCCATTGATGTATCCCGGCTTGTCTTTACCTGTAATATATATCTTGACAACTTGAGCCCATAAGCCATAGTTGGTTCCATCTAACTTAATTGCAATCTATGATGAAGATGAATCATTTTGCGGTGCTGGTGCTATAGGAGGAGTCTGGTTCTGAGTTAGAATCAGAGTCAATTTGATGGTTAGATTCTCCAAAAGTGCTTCTATGGTCAAATTCCTCCCTTGATTTTGTGGGGAATTACTGATCTTGTAGGATTCTGATCCGCTAGGGGTCCATGGTCGATCGCGAGAACAAGGCGAAAGATAAGGACAATGTTGGGTGATTGGCACGAGATGAAGGCACAATGAGGAAGATGAGCAATTTTTTTTTTACGAGAATTGGTATATAGTACTCATAGGAAGCAATTCCTAAACTCTGATACCACGTTAAAAGTAGATAAAGAACATACGGTTTAATAAGGTTCGGCAATTGGCCTATGTCCTCAGTCGAATAACTCACCCTCTCTCTCTCTCTCTCTCTTTTCTCTTTTGTGTCATTTCATCAAGTATGTACTAACCCATAGATATACAATCTAATGGACTTTTTTTGCAAGACAGGTCTATATAAATTAGGAAAAAGAATCCTTTACAAATTAGGAGAAAAAAAATAAAAATCTCTACAAATTAAGAGATTACAGCTCACGCCAACACATGGCGCATAGAGCTTGATGCTTCCCCGTTGGCCCGGCGCAATTGGAATGTCCATGCGGTTTGTCCTTCTTTGTTCCTCAGAAGAGGGTCATTTGGTGAAGAGCTGCCTCTCAATAAACATGTTCAACGAGTGTACAATACACAAAATAAAAATAAGAAGAAACGGACTGAGATTATCTATTTTTTTTTCCGTAATTACTAATTATCTGGTTGGTTAGAGCTTGGCGTTGAATCGGGTCATAGCGGAGTTTGCCGAGTGCTTGAGTTCCGACTAGGGCAATCTCTTGAGAGCTATATAGCTGCGGAATCTCATGTCCTAGATTTTAACGTCTCTTCCGGCTACCTATTCGAGTTTGATCTTACTTTGGATGGAGTTGTTGTCATAACTACTCATTTGTGTGGAACTACGAGTCCCTTTATTCGAAGAACTGTTTCCGGAGAAATTGTTCTCTGACTTTGTTGGTGTTTGGATGGCGAAAAACTAATCAATTTATAGAAAAATATTTTTCATGGACTGAAAACAACAAATATGGATTAAGGAAAAATGACTTCTCCATCTGGCAAGAAGAAAATTACTTTTCCTAAACCACCAAACAAGTGGACACTAACCATTTTCCTTGAAAATAATTTTCATGGAAAATGTTTTCTTTTATCGTGAAGTTTTCGTACCCCAAGTAACCATTCTTGATTTAGTATGGCGTTAACACTGATTCCTAGTTAACATTGTCATTTCCAATCAGTGAGTAGTAAGTTGGCGATCAAAGATGGTGGTTCTTATTAATTCAGAACATGGGTACCAAGGTTCGGACACGTTGGACGAGTCCAACCGCTTCAAAAATTTCTTCTGACTTAAACAGGTTCACGAACTTTGGTTGTTTGAGAAGATAGAGGTGAGGGTTCCGTTGCATGGCATCTTGTAGGATCTTGATCTTTTTTCTCCAAGACTAGGGCTTTGGAAAGGAAGCTGAATTTGCAGAGGGAAGACACTGGTTAATGTCTACAGAACTTCTCCAGCTTTGGCAATCTACAGACCCCCTTAGCAAAAGATGATCCCCAGATGTGGATTTTAGCCCTCCTACAGCATTCTCATAAAATTTGGTAGGAGTTAACCCTTCTTCACACCAATTGGAATCAGCGTCCGCGTCAAATACGGCAATTGTTACTGACTTGAGTTCGTCATTCATCGATACCATTGCATTGATCGTCCAATTTCAGAGCGAGTCTCCTTCATCTTTTAACGAAACCCTGAAAAATCTCCTGGATATCATCATGGGAGTATGACAGCAAAACGGATCCTAAAGCACAAAAGCCTTCGCTAATCCGGACATTAAAAACCAAATGGCGGGACAACTAATGATTTTATGCTTGCGCAGCTGTTGCTTTCTCCTCATGCAATATAGAAGATGGTCACATGGTCAAGTATTGAACTGCTTCTCGTCTAGCAAAACGAAATAAAGTTCATCAAAAATCGACAAAGAGTATTTAATTAAAAAAAATGCAAACAAAAATGATTGGATCTCAATAGTGAAAAGACAGGAATGGGCGTGGCCCAATCCTTGAAATCCCAGTGGGCCTTGTGGCCTTCTTTGGACTTCTGCAGAGATGTGCAGCCTCCATCTAATTTATGTGATTAATTTTTGGTACGCAGCTTGTATAATATATAGTTTATTTATGCGGGTAATCAAATATTTATGAATTAACGCTTTTCCTAGTTCATTTAAACAACGATGTTTGCAGAATATAGAACTATTTTAGCGACAGGTATAAAACAAAAAGGATTTATATCGACCCACTGATGCAATGAAGCTAATGGCGCCTTTGATTAGGGGGAAGCTACATGAAAAGTGAAAATAATTTCAAAAGCTATTTTCCTTTGTCTGGTGATATTTGACCAAAAGCGTTTATGGTGTTTGGCTTTCATTTGGAAAATGATTTTGATCTCATGACTTTATTGGAGGCAAAAAAATTCAAATAAATTTTTTATTATTTTTATTACTTTTTCTTTTCCTCCGTCAGCTAATGACCAATTGCTTGGTGAGGCTCAACCTCGTGTGGCTGGTCGCCGGTTGTCTTTGAGGCTCGACGACCAGCGGAGGAAGAAGAAAGAAAAAAATAAAATAAAAATAAAAAGTAAAATATCAAAAAATTCAAGATGAGCAATTTCAGAAAATGTTTTCACCTTTTTAGATTTAGGAATTCATTTTATTAATTTTATGTATAAATTTTCCATTGATCAAAAGTTTTTTCCGTTAACTAAATCATTTTTAAAGAATTAAACAGGTGAAAGTCTGGAAAATCAATTCTTAAAAATACGTTCATTCAAACAAACGCTCATTGGACTCTCTATACTTGTCATTTGCTAAACTCTGGCTGTTGAGGTTACTTTTTCAGGGCCCCTAGTGTACACAATAAAAGCCAAAAACAAAATAAATCCTTGCAAAAACAAAATAATTTCGGGTGACACTATTTCCACTTCTGATATGACTAAATTCACTCCATTTACACTAAAAAGACAAAATAGCCCTCAATCGTTCAATTACAAAGTGATGGCCTCATTCCATCTTTTCCCTTTGTTTTCTATTTCTATTAGGATATAGTTGCCATAAATAAGCATTTCGCATTTTTTTTTAGTGTATTCCTAGAACATTTCATATGTTTCGTATAAAAGCATCTCGCAAATAGTAAGGAAAAAATACAAACAATATTTATATAACAAAAAACTTGGAAGTGTCTTTTTCATAATTACTCTTGCAATAACTCATCTATTTTTTTTTTGTCTCTTTTATCTCAAAAGCCTTGTGGTTTTTTGTTTTAATTCCATTAGTCTAAAATATATATCAAGTCTCTTTACCAACTATATCAAATAATTTTTTTCCTTACTATAGGCATGATATTTTGACACGAAGCATGTAAAATGGTATAGAAATATCTAGGAATACACTAAAAATATTATCCACAGTGGGACATCCTGGATCTCCTTTCATAAACACTCTATAGATGCTAGTACTTTATGTAAATGCAAAATAATGCGGTTTCACTAGCATTTGAAACAAAAAAATCTCATTTCATGCAATGTTTTGATTTAATTGAATTTTCACGTTGGAGGATGTAATTGTGATTTCATTTTAAAAAACTTCACAGATTTTTTTTTTTTGCTTCATCTGATCAGCCTATTATATACATATAAAAGAAAACTTGATAAGACTAGATTTGATGGTAATATGCACAATAAAAGTGAAAAATTATAAACTAATCATTATGCTAAAAATTGTCTATGTTAAATTATTTATTGGTTCTACTTGACAATTTATTCATATAGTTGGACAGCAATGTACAAAAGAACCATGCCTTTTGGAAATTTCTCGGGAGAAGAATGCCAGAAGCGCCAAGAACGGTCGCTGACCCTCACTTTAGTGCCAAAAATTCCGCGGAATCACTTAAGTATCAAATTAGAAAGAGAAAGAAAATGATTACTTAAGTGTCTCGATCGAGAGATTCTCGCCAAAATTAATACGTGACATTTATAACTAAATTGTAATATGGCATGCTATTTTTTTTAATTCAGTCCAAATGGACTTCTAAACTTAAATAAATTGAGATAAATTAAATTTCTATTTAAAGTGAGCTAAAAAAAAAATTCACGTACAAATTTAATTTAAATAAATTTAAAAATATGCTTAAAAAAAGAGCTAACGGTGGAAATCGTCTAGCGAGGGCTATGCCACCATCCCCACAGAGGGAATCTATGAGGAAGCCGTCTCTGTCCTCATCCTCCCTTCTCGCCCCACATTTAAACCCCTCCCTTGGCCCCTACCCCCTTTTCATACCTTCCCGTTCCATTCCATCAAAAACCTCCACAAGCACTCCCCACCAACTGCACTAACCATAACGACAACGTCGCCATCGCATGAACATGTCCTCCCATCGCTTCCTCTCTCTCTCCGCTCCCTCTCCTCCCGCAGCATGCCGCCCTCCCTCCGATCTCGCTCGATGCTCCACCGCCAGGCTTCCCACTCTTCCGGGTGAGTCAGTCGTCGGCCTCCTCCTCTTCTTCTTCTTCTTCTTCTTCTTGTGTGGGAGGAGTTAACTTGTGTGAAGTTCCACCGTCAACTTTTCTTTTCTTTTTTGAACTTCATGTCAAATTCCTTCTCTCCTCTCCCCTCCTCTCCTCCTAGGCTCATGCTTTATTCTTGTTAATTAAGCGGTTGTCCTCCCCTCTGGCAACTGCTTTTACTTTGTATCTCTGGGAAAAACAGGGTAAGACTTTCATAATATTTTCAGAACATTATAGTCTGTCCTTGTCGAAACGGCCTGCTCTCTCCTACCCTCTTTGTCCATCCTCTTGAACACTCGCGTTTGTCTTATACAGAAGCTGTAAATAAGTACAAACGAAAGACGAAAATGGACAACACAGCACCACTAGTAAGCACTAATCCATCGAAAGCTAGAGAACATTGCAGGTGTTTGGCCTCCCGGGGATGACGACAAGCGACTTCGCTTCGATATCCGCCCTAGATGCAGCGCCATATCCAAATCTCTCACCGAAGGTACCATCATCATCATCATCCCCTACCTACGATTATACTTTTCGATATAATTAATGAATGATGCCGGTATGTTATGGTGTAAAGAAACTGAAAAATTAGATGAAGACATCCGTAATTAAAATACAAAAAAGCATAGAGTTTGTGGGACCCTTTTGAGGGTTGACGTGGGACTGTTGTGCGCAGAATATGCCGTGCTGCAAAATGGTCTGCCAATTATCAAGTGGCGAGAGATTGTGGAAGATGACTTGGGAGTTGAAGGCGTTAAGGTAATACTTTGTTTCGTTGCTTCTCTTTGCCATTGCCCATAGCAACAAAAGCTTTTTCGGCTCGACAATACACTTGGCCGGTCGTTTCCGATGTAAATATTGAGTGACATTTCTTAACTTTTTAAGATAAATTGAATACTCAAAGATATCATGTCATCATCTCGCGTGATGTGTTCCACCTGATCTTTCTTGTCGCGAAGGTTGCTTATCCATCGAGTGGGATTGAGGAACGCGTCGAAGCAATCAAGTCGATGCTGTGGTCGATGGGCGACGGGGAGATAAGTGTATCGCCCTACGACACCGCTTGGGTTGCTCTCGTACAGGACGTCGGCGGGAGCGGTAACCCTCAGTTCCCAGAAGCCCTACGGTGGATCGTGGATAATCAGCTTCCCGACGGTTCTTGGGGCGACGATCTCATCTTCTCCCCCCATGATCGAATCATCAACACCTTGGGTTGTGTTGTAGCTCTAAAGTACTGGAAGATCCACCCTGACAAATGCGAAAGAGGTTTGCATAACCATATTTTGTTCTTGGCAATTCTTTCACATCTTGAATTGACAGAAATAAATGTTTTTTTTTCTCATCTTGGGTCCCAAGACTTGGGATACATATTAAGTTTCATTTTTGTTTTTTTTTTTTGTGGTGATTTCAAAAGGATTGTCATTCTACAAAGACAACATATCTAAACTTGGAGAGGAGAACTCCGAGCACATGCCAATTGGGTTCGAAGTTGCTTTTCCTTCACTCATCGAGACCGCCCGGAAATTGGAGATCGAGATATGCGACGACTCTCCGGTCTTACGAGAGATATACGAGAAGAGGAATCTGAAGCTCAGCAAGTAAGGAACTTAATACAAAACATATGGAGCTCAAAATCTTCTACTAATGATAGTTCTCTCTAGCTTTTCTCACACTTCACTATGGTAGATAATGTATGAAAAAGTGAGGACACCTTATCTAATAAAAAAATCACTATTCCCCACAAAGCAAAAGGGCCCATTTTGATTTAGCTTTGGTACATGCTGGGGGTAATGATAGTGTTTTTTTTTTTGTGATGCAAAAAAAAAAAAAAGGATACCAAAGGACATAATGCACCAGGTGCCCACAACTCTCCTCCATAGCTTGGAGGGAATGGAGGGCTTGAATTGGGAAAAGCTTCTGAAATTGCAGAGCGCAGATGGGTCATTCTTGTTCTCTCCCTCCTCCACTGCATTTGCACTCATGCAAACCAAGGATGCAATTGCTTGAATTATTTAAGCAGAGCAGTCCAAAGATTCCATGGAGGAGGTAAGCAACTTTTTCCAATTAATAAGAGTTAAACTTTGTATTTGTACCTTTTTTTTTTGCCTCTGCATGAATCGGGATACTTAAATATTGAATCACGCATTTATCTAATTATTATCAATAATTGACACTTGGTTAGGAGGTGATTATACTAAGCTCATTAATCAATACTAGTTAAAAGAGAAACTCAAGTATGTATGTGTGTGAATACACACACACACACATATATATTATATATATATATATATATATATATATATATATGATTGCATAACCATCAATATAACAGTCATATCTCAGTCACAAGTGTTGTGAATAGAAAAGAAAATATAGAAGTCAATGTTTGGCCCATCTCTGATTTTTTGGCTGGCATTCACCGTTACATTGTTAAACGATCATGCTAACAGTGCTCATATATGTGTGTGAGCACGCGCGCTTTAACGTTAAAAGTGTCGCTTGGTGCGTGTGTGATCTACAGGTAGTGAAAGCACTCAATTAGCACTTTCAAGTTGCCGGATATCATTGAGACAAATCAACTTTAAAAAGTGATTTTGTTCTTTTTTGTTGTAAACTTTGTTTAGTTCCGAACGTGTATCCGGTTGACTTGTTCGAACATCTGTGGGCCGTTGACCGTTTGCAGCGACTCGGGGTCGCCAGGTACTTCAAGGAAGAGATTAAAAAATGCATGAGCTACGTTTCCAGGTAAAAGATATATCGTTTCAGTATTCAATGTACTTAAACGCAAGAGACTCAACTCTTTTAGTTGAACCGTCAATTGAAAATTAGTCGGTGTTAAGTATTCTAGACATGGCCGAAGGTAAGAAACAAATGCTGAGTTTAGTTAAGAGCTTTTGTTACACTTCCAATAACCATGCTTGGAAAAATCAGCGTTGGCCAAAGCTTGGTCGAGCTTCGGAGCTAAGCATCGAGCCGCGAATCCTAGAGTTAGTTATGTCCGATTTGTGCAATGAAAACCTTTTCAATCTATATGACAAGTATTGGATCAGATATTGGAGTGATAAAGGGATCTGCTGGGCAAGGAATTCTGCAATCAGTGATATTGATGACACCGCCATGGGATTCAGGCTCTTGAGACTCCATGGCCATGAAGTGTCGGCCGGTACTTGACAGCTCCTTGGTTTCTTTCCTGTTCCTTCTCGGCTTTTCTTGATTCGGTACTGGGTAGAAGTAATCATACTTATTACTGCATTGGGCGACGTCAGATGTGTTTCAACGATTTAAGAGAGGGAATGAGTTCTTGAGCTTCGAGGGGCAGTCGACGGAGGCAGTCACCGGGATGTTCAATCTCTATAGGGCCTCTGAGTTGATGTTTCCGGGAGAGAAGATCCTCGAGGACGTGAATAGACATGCGGTGGAATTTTTGAGACGGAAACAAGAAGCCAACGAGCTACTCGATAAGTGGATCATAGCCAAGGACTTACCCGGCGAGGTATGCACATTACTCTTTGGACTTTGTTGGGGTATCTCTCTGTCATGCACCGTTCAGTTTTCGGGATTCTATCTCCCTTACTTTAGCATGCAATTACTAGCTGTTACATAAATCCGATTCTTGAGATACTAGAAGTAGTATTGTCCGGAAAATAAGTAGATGGAATTTTTATTTTAAAGGTCAGGTACGGTCTGGATGTTCCATGGTACGCGAGCTTACCTCGTGTCGAGACGAGATTTTACATAGACCAGTATGGCGGCGAAAGCGACATTTGGATTGGCAAGACTCTCTACAGGTTCTTCTCTCTTCCTCTCTTTCGTTTTAATTTCCTTTTTCGCGGTCCTTACTAGTTATAATTTTCAGTCTTTTTTCGAGAAGAAATATACAAAGAAAAGGGAATGGTCAAATTCTAATCAACTGCTAAACTTTCAATCTTCCTGTATGTAATGGCAGGATGGGGTACGTTAACAACAATGTCTATCTTGAGCTAGCAAAGCTGGATTACAACAATTGCCAAGCCTTGCACCTCTCGGAATGGGACAATTTTCAGAGGTGATTTCGCCATAATTCAAGGGTGCGAAACATATGGTAATTGAAATTTGCTAATGCCAAATCTGCCATTTTTGCAGGTGGTATTGCGAGAGCAAGCTCGTGGACTTTGGACAAGCGGGAAGACTCTT
>JAGVVM010008330.1:0-20669 GCA_019149425.1 Psidium friedrichsthalianum | reverse complement strand
AACAGCACAAGAAAAAAGCAGAAGGACAGTCAAATCAGAGATGTGCAATAGAGGAACGTGTAGAATCTCGAGAGCTGAGCTTATGGACTTACGGTTTAGGGTCGGGAGCTATGGAATTGCGTTGTTGCCGCTTTCCTCTGAACTTGGGGAAGAACTTCTAGATACACTTGTCCTCCCCTTGGCCTCTGCTCCCAATTGCTCAATTTTTGAAGCAGTCACCCCCGTTTTTCTCAATATAGAGCCTTCATGCTTCTTATAGCGAGGATCTTCTCAAACAGAGCCCCTCACGGCACCCCTTAAATCTCTCCTTCCAAATCTATCAGCCAGAACGAGAATTCGCACTCGTGAATCCCCCTAGAATTTGTGAATCTCCTTGCCCAACAAACCTCTCCTTTGAAAAACAGTCGCCGCCAGCAGGAGGCTCCGAAAGAAGATAGAGTGCCAGACGAATTCGCGTGTGCCGGTGCGGGTACAGACAGCCCGAAAGAAAAAAAACCCCCGACCTAATCCGAATCACTTTTTCCACCAAATTGGACCCGTTAGGCTCAAAATTCCGCATTTAATATCCAAAAAGGATTCTACGCCCAGCCGAACCATAGAAAAAAACAGGTTTCGAGAACGATTCTAAGAATTGCATAAAAAACCTAATTTTCCACATTCTGACCCGAGGGACTACTTTTGCAAAATTCAAACGCCGTTAGGGTTTACTTTTGCAAAAAATTCTGCCTACATGCTTCCAATAGCGGATGCGTAATGTATATTCGCCATCCACTCCTTTTCTCAGGAGTCTTAGAACACATTCCCTTAGAAAAGATAGATTTCATGCCTAATAGGATCTCTAGGAACTCTATGTTAAATCGTTTTAATACTTGGTCTATGTACATGGACTACAAGAGGCTAATCAATCATCTCAATCTATCTATATAGATCTGATCCCTCATACATATGTGGCCTCTCTCAGGTCCTTATGGAGAATTTCTATGACAAGATTAGTTTAACTGATGATGTCATCAATATATCATTACCAATCAAAAGTATGTCATCGATGTATAATACTAGAAACACAATAGCGCTATCATTGAGCTTTTTTATACACAAGGTTCCTCAGGATTTTTGATGAAACCAACAATTTGATTACTTTATCAAATGGATGTTCCAACTTTTGGAGGCTTGCTTGAGTCCATAAATGTATCTCTTAAAGCTTACACATTTTTATTTCACCAGGGGATTCAAAATCCCATGGTTGCTCCATATAAATATCCTTTTTAGGAAACCATTTAGGAAAGCTGTTTTAGCATCCATTTGGACTATCTCATAATCAAGGTGTGTAGCTACAGCCAATAAAATTTAAATGGATTTTAGTATGGCCACAGGTGAAAAATTTCATCATAATCAATCTTTGATTCCAATTACCAATCATGCTTTGTAAGTTCCAATTGGACCATCATTGGTTATATTTCTATTGAAAATCCACTTGCAGTCTATAGGTACAATACCTTCAAGCGGGTCAACCAATGTTAAAACATTGTTGAAATACATCTAACGATTTACCAGAATCGATGTTTGATATTGTCTCCTTATAAGTGTTAGGATCAATTGGTTGGTCACCATCATTTATAATAAATAATAGTTGAATATCTTCAATCAAGGATCCAAAGTGTATGGGAGGATGAGACAATCTCGTACTCCTCCTTGGAGGCTATAAATTGGAAGTTCTCATTGAATTAAAGATTGGTGTCTAAACTTGACCACTCAATACTTCATTGTTTTCTTCTTACAAGACTATTTTTTGCTCGCACCACCTTCCTCCAAATTGATTCTCTAGAAAAGTAGGGTGGCTATTGACCCAAACTCTTTGGTCAGAGTGAAAATAAAAATAATATCCAAGACTTTTTTTTGGATATCCAAAGAAGCAACCCTGTTCAGACTTTGCCTCTAACTTATCTATCTTCAGCTTCTTTATGAAAGTTGAATAGCCCCAAATCTTAATATATTAAGACTTGATTTCCTACCATGCCATATGTCATAGGGTGTAGTAGGAACAAATTTGGATGGCACTCTATTTAGTATATATGTAGTTGTTTCAAGGGCATATCCTTAAGGGATATAGGCATATCAATGTAACTAATCATAGATCACATCATATCTAATAGCATGCAATTTCTTCTTTTAGATACACCGTTATGCTCTAGAGTAGTCGGTGGTGTCCATTGTAATAGAATGTCATTTTCCTTAAGATAATCCAAGATCTTACATGCCACATCAATGTTGACTCCTCAACCAATGTTGACTGAGTCAACTAATTGCCGGAGAAGATGACCAGCGAGGTTCCGATTTCGGTGAGCTAGCCGAAAGTTGAGAGCATTTGTATTTCATAGTCAGAGGTGAAATTCTTGGATCTATGAAAAACAACATCACTATAAACGCTTGGCTATCACAAGCCAGTTATCCCTGTCCAAAGCAAGCTTTACCTTATATAAGAAAAGCAAATAGGTTTTTTCACTTGAACTTGACCCTGGCTTGGGTTCAAGAACCCAACACGATACGGCATCGTTTTTGGCCTAGTGTGTTAAAAAAAATCCAAATTTTGGAATCTATCTCAATTATATCTAACTTTTGTTTGTCTTCGCCATGCTTAACCATTCAACGTCCGGTATGGAAAAGGATCTATTATTGTCCATGTCCCCTCACCTAGGTTGTGAACTTAGCAGCAGGCTTCATTGGTTTGCCGAAGATGCTCGATGGTTACACTTGTGACAAATTTGGTGATTCCAAATCATGATTCACCATAGATAATTGAAGACTCATAATGGAAAATATTTTTCGATTTATTTTCATATTTCAACTAGACATTGAAAAATATTGTCATTTTCTTTCCCTTTCACTATGTTTTACTACGAGGGGGTATAAAGACAAATGGAGAGAAGTTCGGAGGTTGAGCAATTCATGTCATTATTTGAAAAAAATGAGGACACCCGACCACACTGAAGTCAATCTCAATTTTAAATTCTCTTTGATGATCTCGGCCCCAAGGCTCGAACCGGGCCGAAAATAGGCTTCAAGGCCATTTTCAACGATCCAACCAGCTATCGTAACCTAAAAAATTCACAGTCGGTGAAAATTGCAAGTTAATAGATTATCAGGTTAATTATTTAACTAACCTAACTCGGACTCTCCCAAGTCCATATCAAATCGCAACTTATGGTTCAATATTTAACATGCAAAGATTTTCAAATAGAATCGCCACTAATCATTTTATGATAGGCTGATTAGATACCTAAATAAAGTATCGGGAGAAATACTTTATTTCTACGAACTAGAGATCAATGAATTCGGGGACTTGGTTGCATTAATTTTTTCAATTAATGCCATTTCGGTACTAATTTCATGAAAATATTCAATTTTACGATTTTGATGAATTCTCGCTTAAAGTTCAAAGGTGTAATATTTTTAGGATTTTCTTTTATGGATTTTTTTTGAAAATGACGTAAATGACCATGTATATGTAAATATGACATACGGATGCGGACATGACATGCAAATATGGCATGCAGACATAGACATAGGGATACGACATGCGTACGTGTTCAGTAATAGATATATCACAAAAACAATCAAAGAAATCTATGATTTCACAAACAAGTTTAATAATATAATATAATGAAAAGCTGCAATATAAAAAGCAATAAATAAATATAAGCATTAAAATTCCCTGAAGCTGGAAAGAGGGAGTGAGTTTGACGACTTCTGTGCAGTGTTATGACCTCCAGCAGGTGGCTTGGCTACCAATTCTGGGATTTGATAATGTGGAAATTAAAATACAACAGATGGAATACAGGAGATCTCTACACTACCAAGTAGGGGGCAAAGCCTACCGCAGTCTGGGGTTCAAATCTTTTAAGCGATAAATGCAGAAAAATTACAATAGATAAAGATAAGCATTAAAATTTCTTGAAACCTGAAAGAGGGAGTGAATTAATGACTTATTGCAGTGTTGTAACCTCCAGTAGGTAGCTCAGCCTACTAATTCTGGGATTTGATAATGTGGAAATTAAAATACAATAGATGGAATACAAAAGATCTTTACACCGCCAAGTAGGGGGCAGATTCTACCGCAGTCTGGGGTTCGGATCTTTTAAGTAATAAATGCAAAAAATTGCAATAAATAAAGATAAGCATTAAAATTCCCTAAAGCCGGAAAGATGGAGTGAATTAACGACTTTTGTGCAGTGTTGTAACCTCCAGCAGGTAGCTCGACCTACCAATTCTTGGGTTTGATAATGCGAAAATCAAAATATAGGGGATGAAATACATGAGATATTTACACCACCAAGTAAGGGCGGAGCCTGCCACAATCTGGGGTTCAGATCTTTTACGTGAAAAATGCAGAATATTGCGATATGAATACGACATGGCATAATCAAAATTTAAATCAATCCATTTAGGCAACGAGATTCTTGAAGATTCGACTCTCGTGCTGTCTTCGAGTGACGACGCCCGAATGGCCACTTTCGGCGTTGCTTCGTCTTTTTGCTTCATTGATCATTTGCCGCTGATACAAAGCTATTGCCCAACATAAAACATAGCGAAAGTCAATGTAGAAAATCTATGCTAATTTGCGTCTAAACCAGAAAAATAAAAAAGCACTTAGCTTCAATTTATTCCTCAAGGATAGCTTCTATCGTGGTAATGCAATGAGAACTCTCCTCATTTTATGCCGGATCTTGGCCAATTGTGGATTCGTCGAACCGAGAGAAAACAAGGCCTGGTTGGAGATCCTTGATCACTGCTTTGTTTGTGTAGGCTGAGTTTTGCTTGGGGAGAAAACGGACTGATTTTCATCTTCAGTAGTGTTCACCAAAAGCCCATACTGGCAATAACCACAAGCAGTTGCTTGGAACCAGGCAAGATCAACACACACCCTGTGGATCCTCAGAGCTGGATTGCATGAGTTTCAAGCCATCGCGGGATAGATCTAAATATAACCGTCAATCGTTCACGTCAAACTAGACGCAATTGTGCATTCAAATCGGCCATAAGTCGATACCAAATCATTGGTGGAGCGGACTGGCTAAGGAGACTAGTGAGAATACTATCGCTTTGAAGAGAAAAAGGAGTCATATAATTTTCGTCGCCTTCAAAAATTATGGATGTTGGAAGTCTTTGATATAGATGTGGGGGGGGGGGGGGGAGATCGTTTCCTTTTTTATCTCCTCCAAGGAAGAAATCTAGATAAGCCAGCATAAGATCAGATGTTGCAGCCATCTTAATGCCTTCATAAAGAGCCCTTGAACGGCAAGGATGCAAGCATGCATGATCATATTCCGATCTAACAAATTCACGTAGGCGCTGCAACTTCATCCTTCGATGCCATTGCTGCCATGACCATGCAAACAAATAGCTAAGGACAGAAAGAATGCTATACATTGCTCCCTCCCACCATTGGTAAGCAGCTATAGCATTAATCTCATCCACAAATGCATTGAATGCACCTTTGTATACAATTTCCTTTATTTGCTCTGGCAAAGTATGTAAAAGATACCATGGTTCACTGAAAGTATTAGGACCCATGAAATACATCCTGTGCACATGACTTTGGAACTCCTTGCTTTGTTAGTCTCCAAAACCTCGTTTAAAGACTCCAAGAAAGGAAAGGAACGATCTATTTGAGAGTTACGCTGCGTGGGAGAGGGGCCTGGTAACTCATCAACTCCAACGAACTTCACCCTTGCCACACTCAGCACCAGCGCTCAAACTGCAATATACTCTCTTCATCCCTATACATGAAATTCATGAAACCATCATAGTGATTGTTGTGATGAGCACACTTGGGAGTATTGATGGGAGTTGAAGATCGTTCGGTCTAAGGCAATATCTCTGAGTATTGGAATAGATGAAGATCCGAGCATGGAGAAGCAGCCTACTTATTGCAAAGGCAAGATATCCTCAAGACATATCGTTGTCATATCAAGCGGATCGAAGTCAAAACTGTTTTCAAGAGCAGGATCCATACTTGGATGTAGAGCGTCCACTCTGGGTAGTCGCCAGTAGCAATCGAGTTGTAAAGATCCTTAGTCACTGTTGACACCTGATTTTTAATCATCTTTTCTATTTTAAAATTAATAAAAAAAATCCATAAAAATTCATAAAATTAAAAAAAAATCGACTTTGGAAGCCTTCGCCAAGCTTAAGCTACCATTTTTGAAGAAAAAATAATTTTTCATATTTTTTGTATTTTTTAATATTTTTCAGAAATTAGGAAAATATTTGAAAATAAAATTGCATTTGAGGCCACAAAAATATAAAAAATAGTCAGTATTTTTCTTTTAATTTTCTCTTCATTTTGACCAACGAAAATCTACAAAAATTAATCTGGAATCGGGAATTACTTTGTTAATCTCATTTTCAGATTAATTAAAAAAATTATAGAAAATTCATTTTAGCTTTTTAATTTTTTGATTTTTACATTTCTGGAGTCGTGACATCGTCCTCTAATAGTCCAACCTAATCATAAGTTTTGACGAGAATACTGATTCTGATGATTTCTTATGGCAAAATTTTAACTATCCAACAGATACTTTTCTGGCGGGAATGAAGTTAGGAAGGTACGGAATCACGGGCTTCGATCGCCATCCGACGTTTTGGAAGATTGTAGATAATCCTTCTATAGGTCAGTCGTATCCTGTTTGTACTTGAGTTCAGAAGGTCTTGTGCTGCGCTTTATGGGCTGACCAAACACAGAGTTGGGCTCTATTTCTCGTTGGACCATCAGCTAATTGTGACTTTTACACACCTCGCGGAGCCTACGCTATCTGCAATAAGTCCCCATTGTGTCAGTCCTTGAATGGACTATCGCCAAAGGTCCCACAAGAATGGAGCACCTTGAACCGGCTTGGTTGTGTTAGGATGAACACTCTGGACTGAAGAGGAGACATACTCAGAAAGTACTCTGGTTTAAATTGCCAAATTCACAGAGCTCCTGGTTTGACAAAAGCAGGGATCATCGAGACCGCGAAAAGGTTTACAAGGGATGGTTGGAAACGGGAGAGGTGGTTGCAATAAAACAACTCAATCATGATGGTCTTCAAGGATTTCAGGAGTTCATTGTGGAGGTTCTTATGTTGATCTTATTGCATCATTCCAATCTAGTGACTTTGTTTAGATATTGTACTAATGGAGATCAAAGACTATTGGTTTATGAGAACATGCCAAGGTCGGTCTCTCTTTGTAATCTCAACTCAAGCGTGAACATTGTTGATAGTCACAGGCAAATTTTGCTCTGGTCTGGTCATAAAAGAGTTGACCGAGGTTATAGAACATTTCATGTACATGGCTTAATTGGAGGAAAGAAGGATAACCATGATGACGCTCCTTCATAGGTAGGGATTCTTGGGAATATGCAAAATTTATATGAGACTATGAAAAGGGAACAAATGGTTGCCCAAGTTGAGACTGTGCAAGTGCATAAAGAAGTTGCAGCAGTGGAGTTTAATGGTTACTGTAAAGGTGAATTAACAAAGGCTACTTTATTTGGGAACCAACAACTCGTGCGCATTAGAGTTACTAAGGCCGTAATGGAATTAGGAGCTGAGGTATTCTATGGTGCTTTTTGTTGGCATCGCTGCTGAAGCTGTTATTTGTGGTGATGCCGAGGGTGGAGAAAACGACGAGAACATGTTTAGGAGTCTATATGTCCTATTGGAACCCCTCATTGTCGGTTGCGCAGATGTTGAATCAGGCCAAGTGGGCTGTTCTGTGGGTGGAGGACAATTTGGAGTGGACACTTTCGGTAATGGGCAATGTTAGTGGCAAAAGTAATGGACCAAGATGTTTTCCAATGGCCATGGTTGTTGTTTTCTACTTGGCTATGGAAGACTTCAGTAGGAGGCAGAATTGAAGTTGTTGGAAGAGGAAACTGCTGAAAGATACTATGAGGAAGAGACTCGATTCAAGGAAAACAAACAGAATGGATTTTCTTGATCAGGCAATTAATAGCATGCACAATCAGGAGTTCCTGATAGAAGACTTCATAGTGCAGATGATGTTTGCAAGCTCTGAGTCGATTTCGTCAAGGTTGGCTACTATCTTCAAGTTACTTTTTGAGACCCTAGCAGTCCTATAGGAATTAATGGCCGAGCACACTCGGATCCTTGAGAAGAGTGGGGGGATAGCACCATCATTAAAAAGAAGAAGGAAAGCATCAAGAAAAGTGAACAAAGGTTAAAGGAGAGTGAGTGGGGAGACACTGGAGAAGAAGTCTTCATGCCATTGTGCTTGCATGTTATAAAGGGATGGTCCCACGCTTGAAGTAGTGAAGGGCCACATGTTAGAGGACACGGCCATAATCACAAGAAAGAAGAGGGAGCTCTGGAGACATGAACAAAAATATATTCAAGTTTAAGTGGGGGTGGTGCAAGCGAGCTAGAATCAGATGGAAAGGCTCCCTCTCTCGTTAATCTTCATCACGGCCATCATGAAAATTTCAAAAGTGAAGATGACTCCTGATCTCTCGGCTGGGGGATCTTTCATCCAAGGGGACCAAACCATGAAAAAAGACAAAGGAGGATGCACTTAAATGGAAGACGTGAGGAAGCAAAAGACATAATGGATCGTTGGTCCCTCTCCGCTTGGCAAGTCAGATATCCCCATGATAAAGGTTGTTACGGAACCAACTTGCAGGGGTTCTCTCTAGTTCATGGGACCACTCTGCTCTTGTGAAGACTTATGGTATGTATCTGGATCAAAGTATGGAGCTAATTCTGTTTGACAGAAAGAGTGGTGGACACCGAAAGCACAAAAGGGTAATGAGTGGGAGACCTCACCGAAAGGAGAAGGGGTTTCGAGGGGGCCAATGGTTTTTTTTCTCTCTGCCCGGAGATGGTAGTCCATAGGCTGGGGGAAGAATCAACCGGGGCACTTCTGGAACATGAAGATTAGCTTACCCTCCATATCTGTGCATGTTGTTCTTTACGATTTGTTTCTAATTCTATTGCTTGTCGTCCTTAACACCCCTGGGTATGTATAAGTAGGGACCTGAGTTCGTTGCTAAATGATCCAAAATACAAGTACTATTATTGATTCTCCTTCTGTACTTGTAGCCTCTGATTCACTTGGGTTCAATCTTTAATTAACGTGAAACCGAGTAGAAATTGCTCAAGTATCTCTTAGAGTCATGTGGTTAAATTGATACTAGACTACTGGTATTTGCAACCAACCACTATGTAGTTCTTGATCTCTAGCAACATCAGCTTTGTGATATGATGCGATAAACTCAATGCTAACCCCAGAACTTAAAATTATGCTTACAGTTTGAAATTCTAAGCATACCAGATTCATTGCCCCCATAAAGGTGAAAGTTAGCATGTTTCCAATATATCGGGTCTGGGCATAACGCAGGGAAGCTCACGCCCCGATATCCTCATCTTGCTCGGCCACTTCCTTGTCCATGGTCCAACTGCTGTTCCAGCAGCATCATCCCATTCCGCTGTCCGCCAAGCTTAACTGAGCAGCCCGCTGAGTATTCTTTGTCCACTACTGAATCAAGCTCGCTAACCCGCCCATTTTGTGCCACTAATCCACCCCTGTTTGAGTTCCTCGCAGCTGAGAGATGATCTTTGAAGATCCCTGAGTGCCTTGATAGCCATTGTGACATTCGAAAAAGGGTATCGACTCATAAAAAAACCGCACGGGTGGAGCTTGCTTGGATCTTACCAAAGCCACAAGTTACTGGCCACCAAATGGATGGTCATCGAGCTTAAAGCATGTCGAGGTAAGTCTCCTTGAACGCCATTCGAGCTTGTTATGTGGTTAAACCACGAGATGAATGTCGGGAATGCAAAAAGGACAATCTTCACTGGAATCTAGAAATTTTACGTAAGTGTTGGGACTCAGTCCAACTTGCTCGCTTCGAGTTCATTTTTTATTATCTTAACACGCATATTTTCGGGCTATTCTTGGTTTATTATATTCCTGGTGCATAGTATAATACGTATATACTCTCATTTGTTCTCGGTTCAATCTTTGAGGAGGGTTGCAAGCTCGGGAATCCCTATGTTGGCCTGATTTACGACTTGATCTGAGTCCCAAACAGCACAAACCCCCAACTTTTGGGGTGATTTTCTCTCTTATCCTGCGTATATTCTGGGTCATTGTGCTGAGTGGCTGGTGGCAGTTTTTGTTGTATTTTTCTAAGTGTTGAGGCAGTGCGAGGGGGGCCTATTGTGGCCCATTTTCGGCACGGTATTGTGATCATTCTTTGAGCAGTCAAGTTACTTTGAAACCTCACCTCACCTACTTTCGCACAGTATGAGTGGTTCTTGATGAATTTGTTCGTGGAGCAAAATACAAGGCTGTGAAGATGCCTCGGTGAACTTAGAAGCTAGAGGTAGTCCCTGGTCTTTTTTGACTAAGTGTTTGGGCGGTGCACGAAGGCTCCTTTACTGCATGCTCGTGGTGTGTGCATTTGGTATTTTGCTGAGAAGTTTGGTATTTTGAAAACTTGGTGTACTTAGTTTATCTACCACCAAACGTTTTCCCAAAAGATGCATGAGATGAGAGATTTTTGAGCTTGAAAACAGGCGCATAGCCTGCTTATACGCCTAGATTCAAACCTGGGTTCCTCAAGCTGCTCGGGTTCCTACATTCTACCAAGCTTTCCTTCATTTTTCTACGTATCTTTTATCATTTTCTTATTCCCGACAATTCCTCACATGTTGTAGTTCGCGTTAATATATAATTTCACTGTTGGCTACGTCGAAGTGCCTAGAAATAGGATGTCAAAACCCATTCACGAGCAGCTTTTGTGACAAAAACAAAAACTAAGTCTAGTGAGTCAACCAACGTGGTTTTTCCCTATGGGTTTCGGTCGTGTTTTGGTGTGTTTCATTCGCTTATCTTTGGCCCATGTCATTCCTGGTATGTTGTAGTTTGTATCCATGTTTGGATTTCTCGCTGGATGTTCTCGAGGAGACAGGAATTAGCGCGAGAAAGCCCATCGACGGGTTGTTTTGTCGATAGTAAAATTAAAACGAAAATCCAAAATCATGTCGTTTTAACCAACCCAAGACCCATATGGTCTGGGCCTCGTGCCCTAAAGGTGTGGGCCAGATCGACCCGACTCGGTCCACATAATTAAAAAAAATAAATAAAAAAATTAAAAAATTAAAAATAATTTAATTAATTAATTAATTAATTAATTAATAATAAAATTCCAAAAATTTGTCAAAAAATCTTTAAAATTAGGAAATAGGCTATTTTAACTAGTCTATCCTATTTCCGGTAATTTTGACCTTCCAATCTTCAAAAATGACGATTTTGCCCTTCATAGGCAAATCGTCTCGAAAAATTTCGAAAAATTTAGAAAAATCCAGAAAATTAGTAAATGGGCCATTTTTACTGACCAATCCTATTTTTGATGAATTACCTACCTAATTTTTTTTTAAAATGACGATTTTGCCCCTTATGGGAAAACCATCTCGAAAAATTCAGAAAAATCTCGAAAGTAGGAAACAAGCCATTTCGACTGGCCAATCCTATTTTTGATGAATTCCCCTCCTGATTTTTCAAAATGACGATTTTGCCCCTTATGGGCAAATCATCTCAAAAAATTAAGAAAATCTCGAAAATTAGGAAATGGGTCATTTCCACTAACCAATCCTATTTTTAATGAATTCCTTTCTAATCTTTTTTCAAAATGATGATTTTGCCTCCTATGGGTAAATCATCTCAAAAAAAATTCAGAAAAATCTTGAAAATTAGGAAACGAGCCATTTCGACTAGCAATCCTATTTTTTGATGAATTCCCTTCCTGATCTTTTTTAAAATGACGATTTTGCCCCTTATGGGTAAATTGTCTCAAAAAATTTCAGAAAATCCAATAAAAATCTCAAAATTAGGAAACAGGCCATTTCGACTGGCCAATCATATTTTTGATGATTTTCCTTCTTGATCTTTTCGAAATGATGATTTTGCCCCTTATGGGCAAATTGTCTCGAAAAATTCTCAAAAATTCTCAAAAATCCAAAAACTAGGAAAAGTGCCATTTCAACTGGTCAATCCTATTTTTGATGAATTTCCTTCTTGAATTTTCCAAAAATGACGATTTTACCCCTTATGGGTAAATTATCTTAAAAATTTTGAAAAAATTTAAAAAAATCTCAAAAATTAGGAAACGGGCCATTTTGACTGGCAATCCTATTTTTAATTAATTTCCTTCCTATTTTTTCAAAATGACGATTTGCCCCTTGTGGGTAAATTGTCTCAAAAAATTTCAGAAAATTCAGAAAAGCCTCAAGAATTAGGAAACGGGCCATTTCGACTGGCCAATCCTATGTTTGATGAATTTCCTTCCCAATCTTTTCAAAATGATGATTTTCTCCCTATGGGCAAATTGTCTCGGAAAGATCCGAAAATTCTAAAAATTACAGAAAATGGGAAATGGCCAATTTTGACTGGCTAGACCCATATTTTGTGACTTTAACTCCCGGTTCTTCATGAAATGACAATTTTACCCCTCATGGGTAAATTGTCTCCACAAATCAAAAAGATAATTCAGAAAAAAGTTCTCAGAAATTGTGGAGAACGAGGAATGACCACATTCAACTGGTTTGACCTGTTTCCAATTCCCAATTTTGAAAAATGACCATTTTACCCTTCGGGTCAATTTGACCAAAATCTAACCTTGCCTTCTCAAATGATTTTTCATAAATAAAATGGTATCGAAATGGCGTTAGAATAATCTAGCGTAACAAATCCCCGAACTCATTTTCTCTGGTTCGCAGAAATAAATTAGTTCTTCTGCTAATTTATTTAGGTTCTAATCGACCTACCAAGAACGATTAGTGGCGACTCCAAATTTAAAAAATCATTTAAACAAAAACCAAAGCTGCGATTGGTAGGGCTTGGAGGGTCTGCGTTAGGTTAGTTAATCTAATTAACCTGATAATCCGTTCACCCAATCGATTTCATAATTTTTGGGTCGCGATAGTCGCATGACTGTGATTTAATCCTCCAACCAAAATTGTCCCCTCCCCCAACAAACACTTCACCCCATAAGTTGGTTTTCCAGTGAAATTTCATATAATGCGTCTCCCTAGCCTTGTTGATATAGGTGAAAACATGGACCCTCAATCCTTCCATGTGTCTGTAATCTTGAGGAATACCAATATCCTCATGGAACCATGCAAACATAGAAAAGAGGTCAATTATCTCCAGTTCTCCTGGATGTTGGTCTTCGGGTTGGGTTACCAGAGACCCTCATGGATTTCTCTCCCTTATGCATGTGCAGTAGCAAACAAAGTTTCGGTAATGACAACAACTCCGTGGCCAACAACCTCCGTCGCTCTTGCATCGACCTTATGCTTCTACGCTCACTTGCATACCAGCCAGATCACATCAAAACATTGTCAACACCTCCCTTACTCTCATGCACAGAAGAGAGAGAGAGAGAGAGATCACCAATGGAAATTACCAAAACGTGAGCCGCATAATGGACGTGGATCATGGTTTCGCCATTGCTCCCAAGCCAAAAGGGTTTTTGCAGGGATAGTAGGTTCATCATTTTTTTTTTTGTGTTCTGGCTAATCTTTCTTTTGCTAAGCTTAAAAAAAAAACTCCTGGTCTTGCCAGACACTAGGACGTTTTTATCTCCTAGGAAAAATGGTTTGGTTCGTTTCTACCAAGAGTCCTCCCTCGTCATTTTCTTTTCATTCCTTTTGTCCAGAGTCTCCGTGTCTGGTTTGAAGAGTATGACCCTCAACATCATTTGGTACACTCCCTCTCCTACTTTTCTTTTGCGTGAGTGGAGACACTTTGGTGGGTGAGTGTGTTTTTAACTTTTTTCTTTAAGACCAACAGCTTGAAAGGAAAGTTAGTAATTCTCTTTCTACTTGTGCCGTGCTCTTCTCTCTTCAATGATGGCCTTTGACTCCTTTCTCTACCAACCCTCCATCAAGTGCCTTTCTCCAAGCTCCCTCAAGATGCCATTGATGTTCATTCATCAGCATTCCACGTTGAAGAGTCTAAGTAGGTACTGGTGCAACAGATTCAACATCATTTATGAAAATTTCCCGAGCAATTACCAAATCTTCTTGGACTTTTTGTTGGTTTAGTTTGGAAACCACTGCAGCACTCTGCTACATCAGTGTAGATGACTGAAGTGCATGTGACGCTGATATGCCATTTGCCAGAAGTGCATGTGACGCTGCAATGCCATTAGCCAGAAGTGAATTCATTAGAAGTTAAGTAGCGACTAGAGCCATCATTGGAACGTAGTCTTAATAAGACATCCCACATTGGCCAATGGAAGAACATCGGGCAATGTTGACCTAATCGAGGCTAAAGACTCCGCTGGCTGATCCTGTCATACCCTGAACCCTATGGACTCGCAACATCCTGCCAAATCAGCATCCGCCTGGCCACGATCTATGACGACCTAGTATTTGTCGCGGCCGTATGACGCATGCGCCAATACACGCACCTGCGGTAGCAATTCTCACACCCAAACAAGCACACAAGAGAATGGGGTAGAAGAGAGAAGCTGCATAGTCACAAATAACAATTAGCAATACATATATATATCAAATCACCAAGCGTTAGGGAAGACAAGGCTATCTCAAACCAAAGTGTGACACTCGGCTGATCCCACGCTTTAAAAGCGGTACATCAATCTGGAAGCCTACTCCTAATCGGTGTCGCTCCAGTCTGACGGGTAAGACAGCTTCTCAGGGTCAGACTCCTCCTCGTACTCAGGAGATGAGGACTTGGTATCCATAGGGTCACCCTCGTCGTGGCCATCGATCTCCATCTGCCCCTCTGAAGGCAGTTGCTCGCTAGGATCTGGGTCGACCACCTCTCCACCAAAAGTGATAGGACGTAGAGGGAATGGATCGCCTGGCTCCTCGATCGGCAGGTCCATACTCCTCACTAGACCTCTAAACTCTAAACCTCTCTTGAGCTTCCACACCTCGTACCTATGGGTATCAAAAGTGGTTCCCCTTCGTTTACCCAAACAGTAGTAATATGTCTAGCCCAAACAAATCCATCAACTTCACCAAATGTGTCACCTCACACTCTACCTCCACAGGGAGTCCAAATGAATTGGTGGAGTGCTCATATCTATGGGCAGGGGTTTGAAAATGTTGGCAACAATGCCAATGAGTCGAAAACTCAATAAGCTCACCCCTAAGTTTAGCGTAGGGTGTGGTACGCTCATGGTTCGGCCCTAACATACAGTCCTAGGGAAAATCAGTGCTCTCAGACTGACGGTTCCAATAGTATTATAGATAGAGCCTAATGTGTACATGCTCAAATCATTTAACAAGCATACGTACACAAGACGAATCCACACATCATGAATGATAACTAGAGCATGCCATGTTTCAATGCTCGATGCTTGATGCTCGATGCTCGGTATCAAAATATCGCTGACTCGCGTATCATACGCATCAGGTCCGTGTCTCTCTCGCGTAAGAAACGCCTCAGGTTAGCACCATGCCCCAACCCGTGTCATATAGGTACCTCAAGTTAACATCTTATCACTCCAACTACCTCGTGCCGTGCACGTCCGGGCGTACTGTACCTCAACCCGTGTCATATAGGCACATCAGGTCAGCACACTTATCCCTCCAACTTACCCCCATAAACACGCATCAGGGCCTTCCGCTCCCTTATCTCACCGCACGTGATGCATGCCATGTTCTCATGTCAATGAGCTCATACAAGGTATGCTACATACTCAATTGTCCAGAAACAGCAATAGCAGGTTATTTCAGGCATGACAATGCATCTCCCAATCGGTACGTACAACGTGAACATATAACATGGTATATCACTAATGATTGTTGAAACATATTTCTCAAGGGCATGTGTTCAATTGCTTATAAGTCAATCCCTAATCTTGTCGAAATTTAAACATAAATCGAACACTAGTCCCCCTAAGCTTATTTCAAGTTAATACCTCACTAAAAACTTACGAACTACACCTGGGCTCACAATTTACACCTCAAACATTCCATGGACAGCACTCTAAGTTCCATGAATAACGATTATCGTGTCTCGCATGAAACCACACACTAAGCCCTTCGAACCCAATTCGCTCAATTAGGCCCAAACTAGCTATTTCTAGCAATAATTAACGTCACAACCCAAACCACCTAACAAACCTCACCATCTCAGCCCGTACACCTTCTCCTTGCAACTTGAACGAAACCTAAATGCCCACAAATCAGGCCGCAACCTTACATGGTTTACACTGATCCAAACTAACTAGTCCATTCTCTAATCTTTCACTTAGAAATAGGCATCCCAACATCCTAATCAGTCACGTGCCACATTCCTAGGCAAGAGTTAGGAGATATGCTTACCAAGTTGAAGCTTGAATGACGACGACACCAATGGGAACACGTGATGGCCGAAATGAGGACTCACAGTCGAGAGAGGAGCACGGCAGCAAGGGCTGTTCTGGCATCTTTCATGGTGGTCCCAAGCCTAAAAATGATGGATTAATGGATTAGAGAGGCCTAGGAACCAAGTGGGACATGGCCATGAGGTCGGGGTTTCGTCGGAGCGAAACCGACGAACGGAGGAGACGGACGAAGTCACAACTAAACGAGGGTCCAACGGAGGTTCCATGGCCAAAGAAATGAAGGAATAAGGAGCCAAGGGACTTACCAAGAGGGGACGTGCCGAGGGATGTGGCGACGGCGGCATGAGCTGCGACGGTGGGTGGCGGCCAATGATAAACAGAGAGAGAGAGGAGATGAGAAGGAGCTTCGGGTGAGAGAGAGGGAGAGCGAGCCTGGCCGAAAAAAATGAAGAAGAAGAGAGAGAGAGAGAGAGAGAGAGAGAGAGAGAGAGAGAGAGAGAGAGAGAGTTCTTAGATTATAAAGGCTAATGGGACAAAAAAGCAAATAGTGGTAGTGGGGTGGTTGATGGGTTTTTAAGATTAGGTGTACTTGATGGACATTTGATGGATTGAGTAATTTGACTATGAAATGACTAGATTTGATTTGATTGATGGACAAGACATGATTGATTGATGGGACCACTTCGACGAGACACTTTCTCGAGATACGTGCCAAATGCACTGAAAGGGTACCGATGCAGCGAACGAACGCAACTAAAAATCTTGCTAAACTAACGCGCTTTAATTCCATAAATGTAATCACTCTTTGATCTAGGAGGCTTAGCGCAGACCGGGGTAATGCCGATAAAATTTCAACTCATGTCTTGCTTCGCGACGTCCTCAAGCTATCTGGCCAACTGACAATCTAACTACAACTGAAACCAACCTCTGTTGTAACATTTATGAGAAATTCCATTGTTTAAGATCGAATTCATTTCAAGGCCAATTCATTAAACAACGACTCTGTCAAATCCTCGGACACACGAGCGGCTATTTAGGAATTACGCGTATCGACTAATCAGGTCCACGTACTTAGAATCCTATGTAGTCATTCTCCTTCGTTAGTTATTCAGAGTAGCTAATTCTGAGTGAGAATCGATTAGAACGCATTAATGAAATATATCCATCTTTATTGAAATCCTGATAATTGATCGAATTTTCCGAACTGTCACAATTCTTCCCTCCTTATAAATTTCGTCTTTGAAATTTGTAGACTACTAATTCACCCAACCAAAAAAGGGATTACAACTGACTAATCAAACAGATGAGGATACTTCTTCTTCATCTCATCTTCACTCTCCCACGTGGCTCCTTCGATCCCGTGATATTCCCAGATCACCTTAACTAGCGGCACCGTCTTGTTCCTCAGAACTTGTTCCCTTCAGTCTCATCCTTACTGGTCTTTCCATGTACGAGACACGATCATCCACTTCAATCACTTCATGATCGAGTATATAGCTTGGGTCCGGCTCATACTTCCTTAGCATCGACACATGAAATATGTTGTGAACTAGGATAGTTTGGCGGCACGGTTAGACGATAGGTCGTGTCCCGATCTTTTCCAATATCTCGAATGGTCCCACAAATCTCGAACTCAGCTTCCCTTTCTTGCCAAATCAAGACAATCCTCTCATTGGTGACATCTTCAAAAACACATGGTCTCCAACTTGAAATTCCAATGGCCTTCATCGCTTGTCTATGTAGCTTTTCTGTTTGCTTTGGCCGTCTTTAGTCTATCCCTGATCACTCAAAAATGCCTCTACCGACTGTTGGACCAACTCCAGATCTATTATGCTCCTTTCGCTAATCTCATTCCAGCAGATCGGTGTCCTGCAGGCTCTTTCATACAATGCCTCAAAAGGTGCCATTCTAATACTCTGTTGATAGCTATTATTACAGGCAAATTCCACCAAATGCAATTGCTCTTTCCAACACCTTTGAAATCTATTACACAGGCTCTCAACATATCTTCCAATGTCTATATTGTCCTCTCCGACTGTCCATCAGTATGCGGGTGATAAGCTGTATAAATCTCAATTCTGTCCCCAAAGCACTCTGCAGACTCTTCCAAAAAGTTGTGGTAAAGCGAGGGGTCACGGTTCGACGTGATAGTCATAGGTACTCCATGCAGTCGAACGATCTGTCTCATATACAATTCAGCCAGCTTTTCCAAAGCGAAGTTCTTCGTACTGCAATGATAGGCAGATTAGTCAACTTGTCAACTATAACCCAAATTCCTCTTTGATTTCTTGGCAAACCCGTCACAAGTCCATAATGACATGCTCCCATTTCCATTCTGGGATCTCCAACGGTTGCAGCATCCTCTGGGCTTACAATGCCGGCCTTCACTTGTTGACACATCAAGCACTTGGCCACATGCTTTGCCACATCCACCTTCATTCCATTCCACCTGTAGTGCTGACGTAGGTTCTAGTACATCTTCATACTCCAAGGGTAAATGCTATAGTTGCTACGATGAGCTTCAGACAGGATTTCTTCTTTTAGCTCCCCATTGTTTAGCACACACAGTCATCCTTAGAATTTCAGTACTCCATCCTCAGTCACTTGAACTCAAGCTTCCTCTCAGCTTGCGTCAGTAGTAGATACAATCTTCTGAATATCGGGGTCTGTATACTGCAGTTCCTAATCAATGACTGAATTCTGGTTCAACTCTTAGAGTAGCTACAAGCTTAAGAGGTTTCCTACCTCGATCTTGAATTCTAAGTCCCTTATCCCTTCTACAGTGTCGATTCCTTAACCATCAGTGCACGGTGCTCGACTTCCAACTCAGAGCATCCGCTACCTTATTGCTTTCCCAGGATGATACAGAATGACGCAATCGTAATTCTTCAACAAATTCATCTAGCGACGTTGCCTCATATTTAATTCCTTCTACGTAAATGATATTTTAGACTTTGATGGTCCATATAAATTCGAATCTTTCACCAACCAAATAATGCATCCAAATCTCTTAGTACGAACACTATCGAAGCCATTCCAAGTCAGCATCAATAATTCATCTCATGCCTTTTTTTATCTTTTGAGGCCCAGCTATCGAGATGCCTTACGCTACCACCTGTCCTATGCTGTATCAAGACACATCACAATCCTCTTAATGACGCGTCACTATAGATCTCAAATCCTCCAAGTCCTGATGGGATTGTCAACATTGGTACAGTTTAGTCAGTCTGTCTTTAAGCTCTTGGACATTTCTTCCACTTAACAGTCCATTCAAACATTGACGCTTTCTCAGCTAGCGAGTCAACGGAACAGCTATTGCGGAGATAAATTTCCATGAAGCATAGTATTGTAACCAACTAATTCAAGAAAACTTCGCACCCTCAATCACAGTCGTAGGTCTTGGCCACTTCTCTACGGCCTCAAAACTTTGTCGATCTACTGATATTCCTTTGCTAGATACATGTGCCCAAGAACGCTCTGTTTTAGTCTGAAAATTCGACCCAATAGTCCGACTTTCTAAATGAATGAATATTACTTCATTAATGCACTTCTAGTCGACGCTCACTCAGGATTAGCTACCGAGCTGACCACCCGAAGGGAAAGGCTATCTGGGAATTTTTCCAATCAGCCGCCGTTGGCTTGAGACTGGGAAGGGTGGTATTAGGAAAATGACCACCCCCCCTCCCAAACAAGAAAATCTGACGATGAAATCGAATCGGTACAGATAAACGCAATGAAGAAATGAAAGTCGGGTTTCAGAAATGAATCGACTAACAGGTCAGGAGAGCAGGTGCACGTCGTGTGAAAGCAAGACGTGAAGGAAGATACCGAAATGCCCCACGGTAAATGCTCAGACCTTAGAATGAGACTAATTTAGGATTTTGGAAGTGAATCGACAGACCGGACACCAAACCCAGTCCAAATACCCGTCGCGCTCGGGACCCGATCGTGATTTGGCACCAGCAACTCGATGCAATCAAATCAGATGTTCACATCAAATCAGATGTCACATCAATCAATCAAGTGTAAATCAATCCATCAATCACATCAATCAAGGATAGTCACTTCCAAGACAATCAATCACTCACACCTGTCAACAATTCCAAACACTAAACCCCCATTACCCATTTGTTGGAATTTTGAATTTATTAAACATTAAATCTCTCTCCTTCTCTCTCCCTTCCCTCTCATTTTTCGGCGGCCCATCCCTACCTCTCTCTCATCCTCTCCCGATCACTCCTCTCTCCCTCTCGGATCGCCTTTACTCGCCGGCCACCGTCCCCGTCGTCCGCCGCGAAAGCGCCGC
>JAGVVM010008327.1:0-21462 GCA_019149425.1 Psidium friedrichsthalianum | reverse complement strand
AATTTATTATTTGTTCCTTATTTCTGTCTCGAGCTCAGTCCTCTTTTGGCGAGTTGAAGGGAAGAGGGGTCCTGACCACCCCATCTTACCCTGCGCGAGTACACACTCGACATGGGGGAGGAACGGCCTGGCTATGAGGCGTCGCAAGTGAACTTCAAAGGTGAAAAGCCATGGTTTTGCACTGTTCTCGACAGGTCAACTCGCTCTTGCTGCTAAAGACACGCTGCAGGTCGGAAGTGGAATCATGCATTGCACTGATTGATTATAATTTGCTGTATCTCCTCTTTGCATGTGTTATTTGCCATTCTTTTCTGAATGGTGCGTGACTGATTTGTCAACGGGGTGGTTAGGATATGGTTTTGATGCGGAGACAAAATCTGTCTTACACACTGAGATGGCCAAGAAGAATCTGTTTGTCAAGAGAGGTGAGCTCCAGCATGCCATATTATGATTACTATTGCAATCTGATAAATTGCTGTCTCAGATTGCTGTCTGAGATGGTGGAAAGAAAATCAAGACTGCCTTATTTAATGCTTACTTGGCCATTTCTCTAGCGTCGTTATAATATATCCAGCTTTCTCACTCGGACATTAAATGCGAGATCCAATTTTGCAAAATCAAAACTATAGAGGGCAAGTGATGCTCAGATATTGTATAAGTAAATAGATAATTCCGTCAACAACTTAGTCAGAGGGGATATTCATAAGTTGAATGTGAAGGGAAAGATGTACGCTGTTATGTTTGGGTTCTGTGCGAGACAACATCTTGTACTGACAAAAAACTTTGTTGCTTTAGTTGATCGTATTATTTCTCGATGGAGCTGAAGTATATGAAACATCAAGGGAGGGCCATTTACTAATTATTAACTCTTCGTTGTTCTCTAGTCCTTTCCAACCTGTCTGTTTTAATTAATTGATTCTCTTTGTAGTGTTTTTTTTTCCCACTATTAACACAAGCATGACCATCTATGTGAACAAGCTTGTTTTCTACTTAAAACACTGAATTTATGGTAGTTGATGTGACGGCTGTAGGTAAGCCTATTTGAGGTTAAATGAATGGAAAAGATTAGAAGGTTCAGACATTTGGCTGTCTAAATAGCATACCTTAATTAATTTCCCTTGCTGCTAATTATTATTGTGTGATCCACATCTGCAACTGAAATTTGGATTCTGATATCCATTTATATGCAGGAATTGTGGCAGATTCTGGAGTTTATGATCAAAGTAAACGCATGCGAACTGGTGGTGACTATGGCCATGCTGGCTATGCCAGTCCCTCTCCATTTCATCCCCCTCCAGCACCTGTTTGGGGACCACATGGGTAAACAAATAGTTTTTCCCAGTGTTTATGTTTATAATAGGAAGGAATTGCATGGACGGAAAAGAGCGAACTGAATGAATGGTTTATAAGAGGCGCTGTGCTACTGTCCATAAGGAAGCACCTTATGCAGCAGGGTTCTTACCAGATAAGTTTATGTATCTTCGTGTATATGGCTCCCCCTCCTCCTACACTACTTATGATCCATATGCAGCTTATCCTGTACCTGCGGTGCCAATGCCTGCTACTGCTCTGTTGCAGCACCTACCAACTATGTGCCTGTACAGGTAGAGCTCGGAATTACTCTATTCAGTTGTGACATTGTTATTTATTGCCAGGCATATCTTTCCTTTAGATGCCAAACTTGATTTTTTTCCTCAAGTTATGATTTCTATGAGGAATTTCAATCAAGTTTGTTCGCA
The DNA here is from genome assembly GCA_019149425.1 of Psidium friedrichsthalianum. Taxonomy (NCBI): domain Eukaryota; kingdom Viridiplantae; phylum Streptophyta; class Magnoliopsida; order Myrtales; family Myrtaceae; genus Psidium; species Psidium friedrichsthalianum. The sequence continues at coordinate 19,723 of JAGVVM010008327.1, read as the reverse complement.
TCGTATTGTTATCAACATAATTCAAGTGGTTTTGATGAGTTGCACAAGTTGAAGTGCTTTCCTCTTTCCTTACGTTGAAGTTGATCCGATCATGAAATGGAATAGTTGCTTTTGTATGTGTTAATGAATTACTTACACTCCACCTGTAAAAGTTAATGACGCTTCAAATGATGTCAACATTGCTGGATACTTTTCTTGTTTAATAGGTATTGTAATGCTTCATGCGGCAGAAGTATTTCTTGATAGTAAATCTGTAGAGCAGCATTTAGTTTAGTACACTGGACCTATGTGTTGACATGATAGGAGGGATCTTTCTTCTTGCAAACTTTGTCAACCACCTTGTGATTCTTACTCTCATCAATCTGTTTTGTAAGGATTTGAGCTAGAGTATGCTCGTTGAACTTTAAAGGACCGTGTATCACGGCACCACTTTGACACATCAGTACAAAATGTATTGCATGCTTATGTCCCCCTGCCATTTGGGTTCATTAGCAATCTACACAAATCGCTTTACCTGTGAAGCTGGGAAGTACTGAATTCTCTCGTCGTTTCTCCTTCTCGTATTCCAGTGAATGGTGCTCATCGCTTGCTTGACTAATGAGTCTTGTTGTATGTTTAGCCATTCTCGCTTTCTTATGAGTCTGATCTGCAATAATAGATTTGGGAGGGGCACTTCTGTATTTCTCGATGATTGATGATCCTAGAAACAAAATGGTGGAAAAGAAAAAAATTACAAGTGGCACAAAAATGAAAACGGCATCAGCTCTTTTTGCTACTCAACGCATTTCGTTTGTATTTGTATCCAATTCTAAAGTTTGGCTTTTCCTGTCTGTAAATTGTTCGGAAAGTTAAATATTCCTCGTGATGGTTGCAGAACTATGAAAGACAATACTCCATGCAATACCTTGTTTAATGATTGCATGGAGGATTGTCTTTTCATGTATGAGACAAACTCATCAACGAGGAATATGTAGACTTTCCAAACATTTAACAAAACATGAAAAGCCAAACTTTAGATTGGATACAAATACAAAAAACGTAATGCTTGAGTACAAAATACTGAGCCGCACGTTTTTTTTGTCCAACTTGTATTTTTTCTTTGTTCACCATTTGTTGTCTTAGATAATTAATCATCGAAATACAGAAGGCCCCGCCCTATCTATTTATTGACAGGGGGAAAATTTTTCAGACTCAGGAGAAAAAGAGAGAATGATAAACAGAAAACAAGACTCATAGTCAAGCAAGCGATGAGCCCAATTCACTGAACAATTAGTAATCTTCATGAAGCTTCAAAGGGTAAAGCGAGTAGAAAGCTACTGACCCCCAAATGGCAGGGGGGACATAAGCAAGGGAAATCATTTGTACATGATTTGGTCAAAGTGTGCGTGATAAGGTCCCTTTAAAAGGTCAACGAGCATACCTCTAGCTCAATATCTTACAACAAGATTGATGAGAGTTAGAGAATCAAAGTGTGACAAAGTTTGCAAGAAGAAGATCCCTAATATATATGTCAACACCAATGGTCAGTGTACTAAACCTAATGCCTGCTCTACATTATGATCAAGAAATACTATCTGCCAGCATGCAAGATTACAAGTCATAACCTATTAAACAAGGAAACGTTATCCGGCAAGTGTTGACATAATGTGTGAAGCGTCATTAATACTTTACAGGTGGAGTGTAGTAATCTCATTAACAACATTACAAATAAGCAACTATTCTATTTCCTGATCGATCAACTTCAACCAGTACAGGAAAGAGGAAACCACTTCTAACTTTGCAATCTTCATCAACAACCCACTGAATTTATGTTGATAACAATACGATGCGAAACACAACTTGATTAAATTCTCATAAGAAATCATAACTTGAGGAAAAAATCAAGTCCTTGCATCGATAAAGGAAGATATGCTGGAAATAAATAACACATGTCACAACCTGAAGTGAGTAATTCAAGCTCTCCTGTACAGGCACATAGTTTGGTAGGTGCTGCAAACAGGAGCAGGAGCAGCATGGCACGAGGAACAGGATAAGCGCATATGGAATCATAAAGGTGTAGGAGGACCGGGGGAAGCCATATACTAAGATACATAAACGTATCTGGTAAGACCCTGCTGCATGTACAGGTGTCTTCTATGGACAGTAGCACAAGCCTCTTATTACAACCATTCATTCGTTTGCGTCCGTATTCCGTCCATGCAATTCCTTCCTATTATAAAACATAAACACTGGGAAAAACTATTTGTTACCCATGTGGTCCCCAAACAGGTGCTGGAGGGGGATGAAATGGAGAGGGACTGGCATAGCCAGCATGGCCATAGTCACCACCAGTTCGCATGCGTTTACTTTGATCATAAACTCCAGAATCTGCCACAATTCCTGCATATAAATGGATATCAGAATCCAGAATTTCAGTTGCAGATGTGGATCACACAATAATAATTAGCAGCAAGGGAAATTAATTAAGGTATGCTATTTAGACAGCCAAATGTCTGAACCTTCTAATCTTTTCCATTCATTTAACCTCAAATAGGCTTACCTACAGCCGTCACATCAACTACCATAAATTCAGTGTTTTAAGTAGAAAACAAGCTTGTTCACATAGATGGTCATGCTTGGTGTTAATAGTGGGAAAAAAAAACACTACAAAGAGAATCAATTAATTAAAACAGACAGGTTGGAAAGGACTAGAGAACAACGAAGAGTTAATAATTAGTAAATGGCCCTCCCTTGGATGTTTCATATACTTCAGCTCCATCGAGAAAATAATACGATCAACTAAAGCAACAAAGTTTTTGTCAGTACAAAGATGTTGTCTCGCACAGAACCCAAACATAACAGCGTACATCTTTCCCTTCACATTCAACTTATGAATATCCCCTCTGACTAAGTTGTTGACGGAATTATCTATTTACTTATACAATATCTGAGCATCACTTGCCCTCTATAGGTTTTGATTTTGCAAAAATTGGATCTCGCATTTAATGTCCGAGTGAGAAAGCTGGATATATTATAACGACGCTAGAGAAATGGCCAAGTAAGCATTAAATAAGGCAGTCTTGATTTTCTTTCCACCATCTCAGACAGCAATCTGAGACAGCAATTTATCAGATTGCAATAGTAATCATAATATGGCATGCTGGAGCTCACCTCTCTTGACAAACAGATTCTTCTTGGCCATCTCAGTGTGTAAGACAGATTTTGTCTCCGCATCAAAAACCATATCCTAACCACCCGTTGACAAAATCAGTCAACGCACCATTCAGAAAAGAATGGCAAATAACACATGCAAAGAGGAGATACAGCAAATTATAATCAATCAGTGCAATGCATGATTCCACTTCCGACCTGCAGCGTGTCTTTAGCAGCAAGAGCGAGTTGACCTGTCGAGAACAGTGCAAAACCCATGGGCTTTTCACCTTTGAAGTTCACTTGCGACGCCTCATAGCCAGGCAACCACCTGAGCAGATTCTGGAGTTCCCTCTCTTTGACATCATCCGGGAGGCCGGTTATGAAGATTGTCCGGACCTAAACACATCGCATACACACACCCAATCACTTCACCGGCTCTTGTAGCACAGGAGAAGCCGAGCTCGTTCGTTAAAGGTAGTCAATACATTTTAAAAAGGAAAAAAGCCAATGCTCTGCTACGACAAATTGAGCTTTCAGATTTCATTCAGATCACACCACAGCACATGATCAAAATGCTTAATAGCTGCTACCGTCGAAAAACCAAAACAAGACAAAAAAAGATCCGGACTTCAAATTAGGGTTAGGCAGTTTCCATTCTATCTCGAGCACCTCAATACACGCAGACGCGAAATCGGGGGGGGGCGGGGGGCCGGGAGGGGATTGGGAGAGAGACCTCGTCGTGAGAAGCGATGGGAGACGGGTGGGCGTGAGGCGGGGGAGGGGGAGCGGCGGCGGTGGGCGCCGGAGCGGGAGGCGGAGCGGCGGCGGTGGCGGGAGCCCATTGCTGGTGGTAGGGATGCATTCCAGCACCTGCCATATCCCTTCTTCTCCTAAATTCCTCCGACTGGCCTGGGAGGATCTGAGTCCGCCCTTTCTGATTCGAATTGAACTCCCAAGAACACTAGGATTGGAAAACGAATCCGTGCCTGCGCTAAATCACCACCACCATCCCCGAAATGATACCATCCCCAGTCAGCTTCATCGTCACATCCTTTTTGCTCAAAAACCTTTTTCCCATACTGCCCCTGCCAACCGGACCGGTCCGATCTGGGCCTGGACAGAGAAGCCTTTCCTACCGTAACACAAAAACACAGAAAGAAACGAGAGAGAGATTGTCTAGAGCATGATTTGTTTGGACTTATATATAAGCAAAATAATTTTTTTCCTTGACTATAACATAAATTAACATTCGATATTTGAGTGTTGTGAAAGTTTCAGGGGTTTCGAAATTTTAGAAATAATTAAAATATTTAATGTGGTGGCGCGCTTCCGCATCAGAGCCGTGGTGTCTCAACCTTGCCACGTATACTATCGACTTGATGATTAAATTTAAATGAGATAACAAGCAAACAAATGAAAGTAAGGTACTTTATTTATTTATGGCCGACAAACGATTTGGGCTTGGACAGAGAAGCTTTTTCCCACTGTTACAAAAAAACACAAAAAGAAACAAGAGAGAGATTGTCTAGGGCATGATTTGTTTGGACTTATATATAAGCAAAATAAATTTTTTCCTTGACTATAACATAAATTAACATTCGATATTTGAGTGTTGTGAAAGTTTCAGGGGTTTCGAAATTTTAGAAATAATTAAAATATTTAATGTGGTGGCGCGCTTCCGCATCAGAGCCGTGGTGTCTCAACCTTGCCACGTATACTATCAACTTGATGATTAAATTTAAATGAGATAACAAGCAAACAAATGAAAGTAAGGTACTTTATTTATTTATGACCGACAAATGATTTGGGCTTGGACAGAGAAGCTTTTTCCCACTGTTACAAACAAACACAGAAAGAAACAAGAGAGAGATTGTCTAGGGCATGATTTGTTTGGACTTATATATAAGCAAAATAAATTTTTTCCTTGACTATAACATAAATTAACATTCGATATTTGAGTGTTGTGAAAGTTTCAGGGGTTTCGAAATTTTAGAAATAATTAAAATATTTAATGTGGTGGCGCGCTTCCGCATCAAAGCCGTGGTGTCTCAACCTTGCCACGTATACTATCGACTTGATGATTAAATTTAAATGAGATAACAAGCAAACAAATGAAAGTAAGGTACTTTATTTATTTATGACCGACAAACGATTTGGGCTTGGACAGAGAAGCTTTTTCCCACTGTTACAAACAAACACAGAAAGAAACAAGAGAGAGATTGTCTAGGGCATGATTTGTTTGGACTTATATATAAGCAAAATAAATTTTTCCCTTGACTATAACATAAATTAACATTCGATATTTGAGTGTTGTGAAAGTTTCAGGGGTTTCGAAATTTTAGAAATAATTAAAATATTTAATGTGGTGGCGCGCTTCCGCATCAGAGCCGTGGTGTCTCAACCTTGCCACGTATACTATCGACTTGATGATTAAATTTAAATGAAATAACAAGCAAACAAATGAAAGTAAGGTACTTTATTTATTTATGACCGACAAACGATTTGGGCTATATATAAATTAACATTCGATATTTGAGTGTTGTGAAAGTTTCAGGGGTTTCGAAATTTTAGAAATAATTAAAACATTTAATGTGGTGGCGAGCTTTTGCGTCAGAGCCGTGGTGTCTCAACCTCACCACGTATACTATCGGCTTGACGATTAAATTTAAATGAGATAACAAGCAAACAGATGAAAGTAAGGTACTTTAGTTATTTATGACCGACAAACGATTTGGGCCTGGACAGAGAAGCTTTTTCCCACCGTTACAAAAAAACACAGAAAGAAACAAGAGAGAGATTGTCTAGGGCATGATTTGTTTGGACTTATATAAAAGCAAAATAAATTTTTTCCTTAACTATGACTATATATAAATTAACATCCGATATTTGAGCATTGTGAAAGTTTCAGGGTTTTCGAAATTTTAGAAATAATTAAAATATTTAATGTGGTGACGCGTTTCCGCGTTAGAGCTGTGGTATCTCAAGCTCGCCACGTATACCATCGGCTTGACGATTAAATTTAAATGAGATAACAAGCAAACAAATAAAAGTAAGGCACTTTATTTATTCGTGACCGACAAACGATTTGGGCCTGGACAGAGAAGCTTTTTCCCACCATTACAAAAAAACACAGAAAGAAACAAGAGAGAGATTGTCTAGGGCATGATTTGTTTGGACTTATATATAAGCAAAATAAATTTTTTCCTTAACTATAACTATATATAAATTAACATTCGATATTTGAGTGTTGTGAAAGTTTCAGGGGTTTCGAAATTTTAGAAATAATTAAAATATTTAATGTGGTGGCGCGCTTCCGCGTTAAAGCCGTGGTGTCTCAAGCTCACCACGTATACTATCGGCTTGACGATTAAATTTAAATAAGATAACAAGCAAACAGATGAAAGTAAGGCACTTTATTTATTTATGACCGACAAATGTCGAATTCTTTTTACATACTACTCGGAGATAAGTAGTGTGGTATCAAAAAGTCGCCAATGGCCTTACTTGATGTACGAAAAATCCAGAACTGAAATCCCAACAAATTCCTCTCATATCTGACCCAATTGCTATCTCTACTTCCCTATCGATCTGAACCTTATCTGCCTACCCTAACGAGACTACATGGGCCTTTATGGCGCCATGCAGGCGAAAGGCAATGGGCCTACGAGCCCGAGGTCGCCCTTCAAAACTCCAAAAATAGACACGAAATGATGAAGTGTGAGTCCCACGTCCAATCCTTCATCGACCTAGAGACGGCAAAGTACTCGCATAAACTGCAAGTGGGGAGCTCAAGAATCTCTTATAGCGTCACCTCCCACACGAAGTGGAATGGTGCACCATAAGACATGGTGAACAAACTTGCCATGTTATTTACCTAAAAAATTCAACAACAAAAGAGTAAGATAATAATCTCAGTAAGTTAAATTCCTAAGTCACTTACTCGTCAATTCCATGAGACAATGGACAATTGCAACCCTTGAAACATAGCCTTCATTAAACACCAACGTAAAAGAGTACGGCATATGTAATGAAAAAAAAAGGGTATATAAAGAAAAAAAACAAATTGCACCACTATCTTATGACGTGAGAGAGGGTTTCGTGCATAAGAATTAACTTGACTTTGCATAACCATCGTGTCGTCTCATTCCGCCTCCGAGACCAATTCAATCACGCATCGGGGTCTTCCCATAACTCTACGGGAGCATACAGCTTCGAGCATTAGCACATCTCGTGAACCGCACTTTTATTCCTTTCACTGTATTTGGCTAGGTTATGAAAATAGAAAGGGGCATAGCTTCACGCGACTTGGGGACTTAATGTTCATCGAATACAATCGTTTCGAGAATAAAATAAACCTAATCTACCAAACATGGATCTAGCTCATCGATGCTCTTAACTTTAGAAAATCCCTTACGTAAGACTCGGAGCCTGTCATCCTTCAATGACAAAGCTTCCTCGTATAACCGCCTCGTTTTCGTGCTTCACATCGCGTCCTAAAATTCTGCCAGGGTGAAGACCCTCTATTCATTCGCGCCAGTAGGACAAATTCCATGGCTAATCTAGCTGCGGTACTCTCATTACCGAGACCATGCACCCCGAAAACTATTCCTTACTTAACTACCATAACTGTTGTTCTTGTACTGGCTTCTATCTTTTCCCTCTCTTCTTTCTCTTTTCAGGCAGGCTTTCCTCTTTTTTACCCTCTCATCACCTCGGTCCTACACGTCTAAGGAGCGGTTTTCCTCGCCCCCGCCCTCCCCCCACCCCCACCAACGCACCCCCCCCCCCCCCCCCCCCCCCCCCCCCCCCCCCCCCCCACCTCCCTCCCCCACGGCCCCCCCCCCCTCTTCCTACAGACCCCCCCCCCCACACCCCCCCCCCCCCCTAATAACTCCCATACGCCAAACCATCGCCAGGACAAATCCAGAGCAACATGCCCATCTGTGACGACTGCCCAACTTCAATACCTGCACCGCAACTTCTCTCTCCTCTACTCTCTCGAGTCTTTCACACGAGGACAGACTTCACCCACCAACAACCCAGCTAGAGCCACCATTCCTTGACCTAGCATGTACCTAACCCTCTGTACACTCGGCCAGGGGGCACAGCTCCACCTCAACCCCCAGCAACCATTACATCCAGCTAACATTCACTTCCTACGGCACTCAACCAGAGCGACAGTTCCACTATACACCTTTCTTCACTCTCACTCCACCGTCCATGAGATCATTAGCCGACAAGCAATGGATTATAACAGAATTTAACTCGCCTGTGTCGATGACTATAACACCTTCCTCTTGCTGGTCGCTGAGGACTCGGTCCCTCCTGGCAGTCGGGGGGGGACCCCCGACGGGTAAGCTTAGCAGAAGCTTCTTTGGGTGGGCGGGCGAGCTTGTTCCTTCCTCTATCTGTTTTTTTTTTTTTCTTCCCGCTTCGGCGGACTTCGACGAGCCGTGTGCTCCAAGGATAAAAGCCGTTAGAGTGAGAAGGCCACTTGGGCTGTGGCGGCCCTTTGAATTATCGATGACGCTACCAAGTAAGAGAAGAAACCCGAGGCAGGCCTCTCCTGGCCAGGTGCTTGCGGCAATCCAAGAAAGCATCCACGAAATTGAAGTTTCGGATGGAGCGGACGACTGGGAAGCCCATCACGAGATGAGGCTTGGTTGTCGTAATCAGCCAAAACACTGCGGCCGGTCTTTGACCACTTGAGCCCAAAATCCTTTCGAGACCGAAGCCTGTACGAAGGCCCGACACGGAATCCAAACGCAACTAGCGAATTCCTAATTTTAGAGTCCTCCTCAGTTAGCTCGATCAGCCGAGGCCTCCTAACGAGCCGCCGAAGCTCTCCGTAGGCTTACAAAATTGATAATATCACTTTAGTCGAGAATTTAATATGGGTTGCGGCCTATTACCATTTGCTCAATACGCCGTCATAATTAATACGAGCCCATCGGCGTTGCCGTACTCGTCCAAATCAAATTCGATAATACCCATTCCGACCCAATGAGATTTCTAATCCATTTCATCATCTTAGCTTATCATTTATTAGAAAACTCACATAAAATGAGGCCATCTAATTTAAATAGTAGAGATTTTGAATTATGCTAAAAAAAAAATCATATAAACGCTTCATCGCGTGATTTCTATGACAAGAAACATCCTGTTGGAAATATGGTGAATCATATAGATAAGGATGAATGAAAAATGTATCTCAAAGAGCACTTTTAGTTGAAAGTGCGAACGGGGGAACAAACACTAGTCCCACATGAAAAAAGGAGAATGAAGCCATTTTGACAACGCTTTATATGAAGTTGTACTCATTTGACGGGTAACTTCATATCACAAGTACTCTTATGCCTCGCGCGCAGGCGTAGCGGTGATGCAAATCCCAAGGCCATAATAGAGCTGAAAATTTGGTCGCGGAGCGCAACAACCTGCGCTACACGAATGCCAGACCGAAAATGTGGCGCCTTGCGACAGCCCCAATTTTCCTTTGAGTGCACAACATGTAAGACCGATCTATTGTTATGGGTAAACTATACGTTTGTTCTAAATCCCCCCCAGTAACGACAGGCCGAACGGACGATAAATAGGGAACGACGAAAAACGGCCCATTAATTCCCCATACCCCGAAAGACTCTTGCCAAAATACGATGCCCCCCCCCCCCCCAAGACAGGAAGTTGCGTACGATTTAAATCCTGCTGTTACGGGAACGAACAGCTGTTACGGACGATTAAATTTGTAACGACGAATAACGGCTGATTAATTCCTCATTTCCGAAATGTCCATTGCCTCTATAATAGAGGCTTCCTTTCGGAAGCAATCACTCTCCCAAAATTGTCCTCTCTTCTTCTGGGTTCTTCCGATAGTGTTCGACCTGGTTTGTTCAGGTGCGCTGAAAGCTTTGAAGTGTTGTGCCGCTTCTTTACTAACGCCCGTTGTATCCTGGGAGGCAGACAGTTCGCGGTACCTAAATAGCGCGTACTAGAAGGGATGAATTACTTTAGGAAACGTGTGTCGAAACACGGGCTTTCGGTATTCTTTTGTATCGTTTTTTTTTTTTTTAACTCTACATTTACAGTTCAATTTCCTTTTATCTTATATCTCGTATTATTATAATAAAGCCATTTTGAATTGTCGTGACAAATCCATCACCCACCTCTACTTCCGTCGGACCGCCATATCTATTTTCTTTGTCCAGCGGATTTTACCACTTGAGATGTACTTTCTTTTTGAAATCTGGAGTTGTCACCTATGTTCGAAGGTCATGTTTCTCGGAATGAATAAAAAAACCTAAATATCGCGTGAAACCTCCAAAGCGGGATCAATAAGTACTTGTCCTTAGCTTTCGAGCGTGCTCTCTCTTTCCCTCTCTTCTAGGAACCTTTGTGCTTCTCCTTCCCTAAAAATTTCCCAGGTTCATATTTTTCCAGGGGAATATGGATGGACAATTTTGGCTGACCTCTCTTGACAAACATTGGACCGTTCTGTCTTGAACCTTATAAATCCTAGTCGTGCCCCAATCCGGATTACCGCTTTTTCGTACTGCTTTCCTCTGCCGAGACGAGACGTGGACCAAATGAGATCTGCTGAAATGAGCATTAGCTTTTCAAGACTACCAAGATTGCTCATTTAGTTGTTAAATATGATGATTCGTTCCATTACTAGACATTGCGATGATAGATCTGATCATGGATTTATCTCAGCTGTCAAAACAGGTTTGACACCGTGAAATGTGTTTTTGTTTTTTCTAATTCAGCAGGTTTCAAGCCTGAAGCGGATCCCCTTTCTCACCGAGGCTTTAAATTTCAATGCTCGTTCCTTGTCTGTTTCGAAATGATGGAATGCTAATAGCCTGACCTCCATTGCCAGGACCGGCACAAACAAGTGTCGGAACTTTCGAAGAGATCGGCATTGCTTCAGCTTTCCTGGAAGACTAGTTGTCAAATGAGATCTTGAATTTGTAATGTATTCCCCATCCAAAACAAGTACTTCACTGATTCATATCTGAGGAAGAAAGCTGAGAACATAAATACAGTTGTACAGGATATTTATATGAGAAGGGTACAACAAACAGCCATGGCACACTCTCAATACCGCTAATGCTAAAAACTAGAAGATGATGGATAAGACTAGAGAGGGACACACGGTAACACAACTGCCACCACCGCTTCTGCAATGATAGGGACAGAGCTTTATCGCATCTCCGGCCGGTAGCTTTATTCATCAGAGAAATGGCAGCACCACCATGGGAGCATTATTTGAATTATAGATTCAGGAAGACAAACTCTTCGATAGCCGGGACTTCTCCGATTTTCTTGAGGGTCTCCTTACTTGGTTCCTCGTCCACACCAATTGCCATAATAGCATGCTTCCTACGCACGGTCCGCCCCACGCTCATGAAGCTCACGTTGACATTATGCTCGCCAAGTATGTTCCCTACGTTGCCGATCATGCCCGGCTGGTCAACTTGCCTGCACAGGATAAGGTTCCCTTCCAAGCTCACATCGACCCCAAATGAGCCCACACAAGTAAGCCGAGGGATACCATCCTTCACTCTCCCTTCGATGCTGATCTCTCCATTCTCGGTGACTGCACTGGCGAATTTTGATTCCACATTGGATATCTTCACTTGAATTGAGTCGACGGAGACTCTGGGGAGGTGTCCACCCTCACCCGCTCCTCACCCTATTCGGAGGCCCTTTTGCTTGGCCGTATAGTCTGCATTGACCAGATTGATGTACGAGGCCGATATTGGCTCGATGATGCCCTTTGTGATCATTGCTCGAAGAAGTCTAGTGTCGAGATCATCTGTGTCGCGAGCTGACGTATAGATGACCCTAACAGATTGAATTCCTCTCCCTCCTGCCACTAAACTGCACGGCTAGCCGACCCAATTTCTCAGCTAGCACCACATAAGGAGCCAGTTCTGATAGAACCTGGGAAGAGGACCGAGACGTAAGCTGATGAGCAGTATGTTACTATACGTGGGACATTTAGGTGTGAGTAGTAGAATATCTTACATCTGGGGGAACCATGGGCGCATTGACCGCAGTAGCAGCAAGTTCTCCATTCAATGCTCCAACAACGGCCTCCGCAATCTCGATGGCAACACCTTCCTGTTCAAACAGGGTAATTGAATAGTTGAAGCAGCTATGTAGCCAGCGAAAATGTTCTGTGTTGTTTAAATTTTCTAGTGTAAAGTTACCTGTTGCTTCCTTTGTGCTGGGCCCAGATGAGGTGTGACAGTAACATTAGGATGTTGCACAACTTGCTGTCTGTTGGTGGGGGTTCTTTTGTGAAGCATCAAGTGCTGCCTGTTGCAAGAAGAACAAGAAGAAGAAGCTTCACTGAGTCTGCAGAAACAATATGAAAAACAGAGAGGTAGCCTTTCAATTGAGGAAAAAAGTCAACGATTGGAATTTGTCGTGTGTCCCTTCCTCACTTGGCTAGCAAAAGAAAGCATCTGACCACCAATTTGGATTGGGGCCTAAAAGTCTAAAAAAAAAAAAAAAAAAAAAAAGAAAAGCAAATCTCCACGAGTTTTTTGCACCCTCATAGACGAAAGATATAAAGCAGATAGTCCTTCCACATGCGTGGATCAAGACTATCTAAGCAGGAGCAACTTGACAAGAGGAAAAAGAAGAACATCTGCCCTGAGCGACAACTCGCTATCGAGAGCTCTGACTAGTGCCATCCTCATCAATAACTGCCCCTTGCAACATTATGATGCCGAACTCCTTTCTTCATTCTTTGAGAATGTGTTGTCTTTGAAAATCTTATTCAGTAGTAGGCGTGAGAGGCATGTGGGAGAGAAAGGAAGTGCCCAGTAGCAAGCTTGATCAAAAGAACCAATTTCCACACCCATGGATCGTGCTCTGTCAGCTGGCGCATACGGATTCATGCGCTATGACAGTCATTCCTAGAACCCTTTGCACGGTCTCGCAACTTATGATCCACTTCTACCGAAATCCCATGACGCTAACGTCTTTCCAACTAGAGAGACCACCAACATACTTGCTTCTCTCCCATTTTACTGAGAAGATCGAAAAAAAATAGAATAGCAGCATGGAAGGACGCGGACCGAGTTCATCGTGCACTACTAAGGGAATAGGTCAAAAATGGAGTAGGCGGGAATATCTCGTTAAGACGTTTGAATTTGTCATGAGTCCGTGAAAAAAGCTAGCATTGGGAAGCAACTAATACACAGTAGATACTTAATATCTAAGTTCTCGCACGGAGCCTGCCAAACATCTGATGGCTGCTTTCTCCATCTTTACAAGTCCAGCCAGATAGAACAGTGGCGCAGGTCAATAATTGATGAATCAACATCCAACCAACCAAAAAATCAAAAGTCGGTTCTGTCGGATCTTGTTTATGCTAAAAGAAACAGAAACAGTTTTACAACTTGAGGCTCTAACTCTTGGAAACAGTGTGGGAAGGAATCATTCGTCCATGATACAGTTACGAGGATCGAAGGTAGTGGAAGTTTAAATTAAGAAACTCCCTTCATTAAGCTCTTAAAAACAAACTTACTTTTGATTGCTTAAATTATGAAAATAGAATTCGGCCTAAATTACTGAAAATTTAAACACAACTAATTAATGAGAAGGATCAAGCTAATGAACCGAATCTGATATTATTTAAAAAAAAAAAGAGCTCGAATCCCAAACAAATTAGACTTCCTCCTTTAAGTTGTCTTCCTCACGCTATGACAAAACTTCATTCTACTTTAAAGTTGTCCCCTGCCAAATGTAGTAACTGAGTTTCCCCTTGCTAATAATCCGTGATATCCCACTTCTTACCCACCGCTCGTCTTCAAAGGTAAGAATGCTAGAACTCACAAGCAAACCTAACCAAAGGAAAAATGACAGGCTTCCAAGTTCGAAAAAACACAGTGGTAGGTATTAGATTATGTTGTCACTTTCCTTAGATTCAACACTTGAGAAGTCCTAGAAATCCCGCGGTTGGTAGATATCCAAAGTGAGTCCAAACCCATACATTCAACTGATCTAGAATAGCCACTAAATTGTTAAATTCACCGTACCTTGATCTCCTAAGTCTAGGCTAGGTACAGCATCTATGATAATCTCTAGTCTTCGAATCTTTCATGATTAATGGACCCATGGTGCATATAGCGTGCGAATTAATTTATCGATTACGCCAGTTGAGGCACGTGGGCCATGTGGAGGCCCTAGGAAAGTGACAGTGCAGAAAAAGCATTTAATAGTGCCTTTTTTATATTTAAGAGCAACTAGCATCCAATGGATTTTTTGTTGTATCCATCAAAGCACAGATCTTGTAAAACACTTCAAATTCAACGCTAGCAACACCACACCAACCCCCGAGAAATAAAAATGTTTTTTCTTTTCCATTTACCTTTTTGTTTTGTTGTGGAGGGGGAATGAAAAAGGACGAATTCATGGACAAGTGCACCCACCACAATGATCATAATGGAGCTTTTTTTTTTTTTTGTCTTTTTGGTGAGGGGTCGAGAAATATGGATGTTCGATGCAGCTACAAGCTGTACAAAGTTGTCTGATTGCAGGACGACTGGTCAAAAAGGTATCGAGAGATTTATGGTTTTTCAGTTATTAATTTCCCCGTCAATCTCTAAGATTGAGAAAAAGAAGAAATTAATTTTGCTAATATGGAGCGATTATGAATTACTTCCACTGGAGTTGGCTCGACTTAATTTTGTTTACCAACTCAAAAAAATAGAACGTTCACCTAACTTTAGATCACTAAAATCTTCAGATCTAGGCGAAGTCTCCCACTTCTCTTAGGGAATATCGTGAGTTTTTCATTCGAAAACTCTTTGACATCGACATTCAATTACACAAAAGTTGCTAAAATAATTCTAAAATCAAGTCGAAACTTAACCTAAGACAAGACTTTTCCACCCTGTGCAGATATAGATCCGTGTACGACAGCTTAGAATCAAATTGCTCCACACAAAAGAGGACTTTTTGCAGCTTAAATTTTTTTTTATATAGTGAGATCCAAAATTTCAATGAGTGGTGGACTTGATTTTCTCCTATTTGCTTGGGATTAGCCAAAATTCTCATTGACTCGTTTTCACTCAGAAATGTGAAGTCTTATAATTTAAATTAGTTGTCTAAAGCGTCGGAATCTCTAAATTTCTAAGATTTGGCATGCAAATGATAGAAATAGAATTTGAAAATTCTGAAAAGAAAAAAAGATGTAATAACAACAAATCGCGAGAGCCTTTTTGCCTTTCCGGCGCGTACCCGCTTTAATGGACGCATCGGCCTGAGCCACATTGCGAGCCATGGCCGCGAGGAGGGCGATGGCGTGCTCGGCGGCGGCGACGGTGTTGGCCGTGGGCGCGTTGACGACCAGGCACCCGTACTCGGTGGCCGCCTGCAGGTCCACATTGTCGATGCCCACCCCAGCCCGGCCCACCACCTTCAGCCGCCCCTTGGCCGCGTCGAACACCTGCCTCGTCACCTTCGTCCCGCTCCGCACGATCAGCGCGTCCACGGCCGAGATCTTCGCGCACAGCTCCTCGGCCGAGAGGTCGTACAGGCACTCCACGCGCCCGTAGCCGCGCAGGACCTCGAGCCCCGCCTCTCCGAGCTTCTCGAGACCAGGATCGTCGGCCTGCTGGCCGAATCAGCGGCGCCGGGCTCGGCGCTCCTCGACTTGGACGCCGACGCCTCCATCTCCGCCAACTCGACCGATCTGAGAGCATTGGCGACGATCGGAGAGCGGCGGGTATGGCCACAGCGGAGAGCGACAGCGGGAGAGCTTCAAGGAGATTGGCGAGGCGGCGGTGGTGGCGGTGAATAGGAAGGAGAGGAGTTGCGATTTCGATTGATGCGAAGAGGAAAGAAGGCGACGACGAAGGGATTGACGTGGGAGATGAATTTGGTGGAGGAAGATGAAGCGGCCATTGGGGGGAGAGAGAGAGAGAGAGAGCGCGCGCGCTTCTCTGTTTCCGTTTCTTTTTTCTTTCTTCTTTTTTTTCCCTCTCTTCCTTTTGTTGTTAGTGTTTGCTTGAGATCTTTCGATTGGTATTTATAGCGGAGGTCAAAGCAACGGCGAGTTTTGGGGTCAAACTTTGCTTCTGGCGGTTATGGGATAAACGACCAAGAGAGAGGTTGTGGCTTAATTTAGATTTAACTTAAGTGCCCGGCTACGGCTATGGTAATTTCTGCTCTTTGTTCCTACCTTTTTTTTTTTTTCTTTTCTTGTTTGCAACTAGAAAGAATAATTATTAAGGAAAATTGCACGATCGATTCGAAACCTATATAGTCATAATCCGTGAGAAAAGTTATAATCGAGTCCTCTCGGACAAATCTCATCGAATTTATCTGATGAATCGATTTAAACTCGCGATTACTTGCCGAAAGCTCCTTTGACGCTCATCCATCATTGCCAATTGCTACCAACTGCCGCTTGGATCTCCGTGACCTCCATTGCCATGAACAACAGCATCGAACTCTATGGCTACGGGCGAGAGAGACAGGGACAGACAGACTCGTGGTCTCTCTGAAAATCGCAGCGATGGAGTTGTCGATGTCCATGCGATCACATATCTCAAGTCGCGCAAGGCAAGCAACCTCTCTCGTGAGTGAGAGAAGTGACGAAGGACGCGATCTCACGGCCACAAACGCCCTCGAATATTCGGCTTGCTAATCTTAAAATCGATAAGCATGCGGGCATTACATTCTTTCACTACCTCTTATAGAATTGCTTCACATCTTATTAGGTGATAAAATGGGAATAGTAGATTCTTGACCTTGATTTTTGTATTTGGCTCTATTCCTTTTCCATACCAACGGATTAAATGGGTTCACCGATTGCCTCATCGACGAGGAGGACAACATCAACGACCACGGCGTCGTTCTCAAATGCGCTGAAATCCATAACGCTATCATGAAGGTGAATTCTCTAATCTCTCTTTTGATCCTTTTCCGGGTTCACTTGAATATGTTTTTAGCACGTGCGAATTTTTTTTTTTTTCTCACTCTAAGGTCTTTGATTCAATACGCTTTTGTAATATATGTGAAATAATACAAGGACACATTTCCCATTCCCAACTTCCGAGGACACAGCCAATTTCCAATTCCCATTTTGTGAAACCGTCTCTTAGCGGGCAGCTCTCTTGATTTTCGGATCTCTTCATTTTCGGTTGTGACGTATTTGCTTTTTGGACGGTCAACAAAAGGAAAGATCCCGAACTAGATGAAATCTCTAAGCCAAATCGAATTCTTCTAAATCGGATGATACAAAAAATTTCGACCTCGTTCCTTCTATTAGACAATCGACCTAGAGTTGTCGACTTTCATCGGACATCTTGGGACAATGGATAAAGGTGAAATCCGACGGTACCGATTTAAGACTGGAGACAATATTCTCAATTCGATCCAATAGCAAAGTACAATTTTTATACTTCCTCACTTTACAACTAAGGGGGAAAAAAAAAATATTATAATCGTCTGGTTGCTCGTTAAGGGCGAGTTTATCATGCAATCTATGAGAGGAAACTTCGTACGCGCCTTCTTAATCTTATCAAATGGGTTAATAAATCAAACTATAATGTAGAGATCAGGACATCAAAATCCGGAGGTTAAGGCTTCGTTATTTCGCGAAAAGTGAATAATTTGAACAAAAAAATTCTACAAAAAAATCGCTTACATCGCCCACCTAAATGTAGAAATGACAAATGTCTTCATCATACACAAAAATATTTAGGTATATATTACTATTGATAATAACAATTTTTTACCATGAACTAATTATTTTTTACTGTAAGGAAAATATTTTTCAAATCGTTCATTTCACCAAATAAACGGAGCATACAATGAGCTCTATCTAGATCCCACGTACTCTTGCTAATTTCGTAATTAACAGACTGTGTAGGGTAAATAATGGAAAATTACAAAAAAAAAAGTCCTAACTTATTGCAATTGTGTCAATTTAGTCTTAAACTATTTTTTTTATCAATTCAGTCCTAAAATTTTTGCAATTGTACCATTTCAATCCATCCAATAAATTTTAGCCAGCGGCCGCCAAATATTTTAATATTTGTTTGAATTTTTTATGATTTCTTTCTTTCTTTTTCTTGTTTTTCCCCCAACCCATCCCCTTCCTGGCTGGTCCTCGGACCTCGGCAATCGACCAAAGGCTGATCAGGCTCGACCTCGCCATAACCCAGGCAAGGCAGTGCTATGCGAGGTCAAGCCCTACCATAGCGGGCAATGCTCGCTCTGCTCTCTCTGCTCTCGCTCTCTCTCTCTCTCTCTCTCTCAAATCAATGGCTTTCTCTCTCTAAAAAACCGGCGATGGATTCGCCATGGATGTGCGAAGCTCGATCTCATCATCGCCACATGGCGGGGCCGATCTCACTAGCCCAAATAACGGGCTTGTGAGGGGGAGCTCACCTCGTAGGGTGGGCAAGACTCAGCCTCGCCAATCATAGTGAAGTCTAGCGATCGGTTGAGGAAGTGGAGGGATTGGGGGAAAAAAAGAAAAAGAAAAAGAAAAAAATTAAAATCATAAAAAAAAAAAATTCAAAAAATTAAAATATCAATGCTAGATGGTCGACGTTGCATTGGCAGCATCGGCCAGACAAAATTCAACCGGATAGACTAAAATGGGCATAATTCAAAAGGTTTAGAACTGAATTGACAAAAAAAAATAGGATTGAAAAGGCATAATACAATAGGTTTGAGACTTTTTTTTTTTTTTTTTATGATTCTCCCCTAAAAATTTAATCTTAGCAAAAACTTGGTGGGTGCAACAGTAAAATTAAGTCACATCCATAGTAAAAAGCCCGTCTGGTGCTTGGTTTGTCCGGGTAATTATAGAGCAAGTCCCAAACTGGCAACTCCATAGAACACGTATGTGCATGGTAACACTTATGCCCCTAAAATAATTTCTAGTTAGAAGTTAATTTTGTTTACTTATTACTCAAAAGTAGAAAGTTGATTTTTACCTTACTCAGAAGTTGATTTTTGAGATAGAAATTCGTTTGGGTGAATGGTTTAAAAAGTTCTACTTTGAAATATTATTAAGACAAAATATTCTATAAAAAATATTTTTCGACGACCAAAAAATTTCTACTTCATTTTAAACAATTTGTAAATAATTTTTATTATAAAAAAAAACTGATGTATTACGTTTTAAAAAAATAAAAAATATAATTTAGTTTTACTCCGGGTGCGAGACCGGAGATGGAAATGGCCCGGCAGAGGACATGGTAGATTGAGGGCGATAAGTGACGAGGTAGGTCAACGGTTGGCAAAAGGAGGTGACGGTGGTGGCACGGGTCCAGTAGGGTCGGGCGACCAACGGAGGGACGATCGGTGGGCAGCGTGGAAAAAGTGGTGGTCGGCGATGGATGGCTCGTGGGTGCGTAGATAGCGGGCGGGATAGAGGTGATCCACGGGTAGGGGTCACGGGCAGTGATGGGCAACGTCAATAACAGTGGGGATCGACGAGGGGCAAGTCGTGGCACGATAGGGCAAAAGGTTAGGTAGGCTCCCCCACAGACAGTGGTACGCCATGGAGCGATGTTAGTAATAGGAGTGGCCCGCGGCTGGTGGAGGTATGCGGTGCGAT
>JAGVVM010008326.1:0-10455 GCA_019149425.1 Psidium friedrichsthalianum | reverse complement strand
GGCCGGCGCGCTCCCCTCGATCGGCCCCCTCCGCGTCCGTCCGCCCCCCTCAGTCCCAGCGGGCGGACCTAACGAGCGAACAGCATACCGAGAGGAAGGACCAGAAGGAGACAGGACAAGGAGAAGCAAGCCCCACCACAAGTTACAGGCAAGCAAAAAACAATCGAACGAACTCGTGCATAGAACGAACAAACAGACCGTAAGATAAAATAAGCGAAGGATATAAATCCGATCGGACGAGCCCGAACAAATAGCGGGGAAAATCACGCTCGGCATAGTCAGCACAAGAATCGTTACCAAGCGCCGCCGAAGCACCTCGAAAGCAAACTCCTCAAGAGCGCAGACCAGCGAAATGAAGAGTCCAACTGCGGGAAAAGTAATTGTCAACCAATCATGCTCTTGGCAGCGTATAATCATAAATACATGAAAATCCCGAAACCCTAAGGTTTGTTTATCACTGAAGACACCAGATCTGCTAACGCCTCATAAATCACAAAAGGGCGCAAGAACTATAGGTCGAACCAATTCACACTCTAGAGCACACAATAGAGGGTGTGTTATACACACAGAGTTACATATAGAGCAGAGAGAGACGGGCAAGTCTCGGCTCTCATTGAGGGCCACGCCTCACAATCAACCTCACGGCAACGATGCTCGAACGCCGACTTGCGTCACACCGTCGCCTCAGTCCCCAACAACGCTACTCCATCTTAAGACGATGCACCGCAAGCTTATCCTCGTGGCACACTCAAGACCGGAGTTGTAGCCCTCTCTGCTTCTATGGTGATCCGTCGGCCTGCCTACCCACGTCTGAAGCCCATAACAGGAAGTCATCAAAATTCTAGGTGACATCTCAACCCTTGTAGCAGCCACGACTCACCAACGTCGCCAAGGCTCCTAAAAATTCCAGATTACGTATTGCCGTGCTAGGCGTCTTTTGCAGGTCATTTTAGCAAGCTTCTCTCCACGAACATCCTCAGTGGTACCACACCAAGTTGCGGCAACCAATTGACTTGTAATTTCTTGCCAAATACAAGTCAATCAGTACATTTTTTTTTCGTGAATGAAATCTTCATTTCATATGAAAATGGAGTACATGACTTCAAACCAAATATGTACATCCCACAAAGCAAATAAAATAAGTGAATCTGAAAAGCGAATTAACTTAATACTGCTTATGGAGTCTGGCTCATTCACTAAGACGAATCTATATTATGCGGTGGCTGATCACCGAATATCTCATCAGTATCGATGATGAGTATACACCGATGAATTCCTCTCCAGTAACTACAATTTTTTCAAAAGGTAGTGCACATCTATGTTTAGCGTCCCTAACACCATTATCGTATAGACACCACAACAACACCAATAGATTAAAAGAACACAAAAAAAAAAAACACCCAGATCTATCTCCAGGTAAGGATAGATGAGCATTTAAATCTACATCTAACTCTAGATTGTGAGAGAATGGGTACAAAAGATACCAATTGATCACAAAATCACTTTTAGATAAGTCGACTACTGAAAACGGCAACAAAAGAGTCTCGAAGACTTTAAAGGATATGTATACCTAAATTAATGTAACAAAATATGTGTGGGGTACTATGATACATTGTTTTACAATTTGGGGTTATAGACAGTATGTACTCCTAACAGGTGCATAATCTGAGCTCCCAAGTGCATGTGTGTTTATTGGTTGCACGATGTATTCACAAGTATGAATTGTTTCTAAGGTAGACAATGTAAATTGCCTTACATTCTTGATAAAGGATTATCAAGCCATTCATGTCCAAGTAGGGGATGTTATAATATGTCCATGAAGAGGTATGTTTGAGAGAGGGCCTCATGAAAAGATACATTTCGAATGGCTGCTTTTTTATTTATAAAACAAATAGATAACTACCAAGAGGTGAATGGATGCTATAACAAATAGAACGTAAAGAGAATGACATACGTTTTTTCTCTAATCTCTCTCTCTCTCTCTAAAACACAAAAGGGCAAACATCATTACTTTCATAAATGAATGCATTACGTTGTGGAATGTGAATATCTTCCTCTGTGATTATATTCGAACCATTGTGCGTTTGAAGATTCGTGAAGGACATGTCGGTGGTTCAATAACATTCTTGGGCAATTTCGCCATCGAACATCGATAGAGGTTAGTCAAATTCTTCGATGTGTAATTCTAACAATAATCAACTACATGTCTATACGTTGATGGGGAAGACACCTCGTATAACGGATCTTCTAAATGAGTGTGACTCTATGCTTTCCATCTCGAGAGGATTGTACTGTACAAAGGTAGTGAAAGAGATTGATATGGTTTATATAGGATTTTCTTAGTAGATATGTCTATTGTACCCTTTGTTGATATGGAGTTAAGCAATAGCTAATCCTTTCAATAGCAACACATACGATGTGTTTCTACAGAAGGAAAGAAAGATGCCGCTTGAAGATGTCTTTATATGAAGCGTATATACAGACAAAAGCAATTGGAATTGTGAGGTTTTTGAAGATGTCTTGATGTGAAGCGTATGATTTAATATTTGAATATTCTATCACTTCCTCGTAAGAATATTATTCATGCACTTTATTAATTATTATTGTAATTATTATTTGTTCTAATAAATAAAAAATATGCAATTTCCTAATTAGTTTAACATAGAACTGGATAGTGTTGGCCAAATTAAACTTTATCCATAATGAGGGGGTCATGTTACAAACTCTATAAATAGAGCTCAAGTCCCTCTTCTAAATCCCATTGCACAAATAACCTCATATAAGGAGCTGTCACAAAATGCAATAATTAGGGGCAGGTCTCATTAAAGCCAGTGATCAAGAGGGTTATAAAGGAGAAGCTTTTAAGGATCGGATTCATTAGTATTCCGCATCAAGAACGATGGATCCAAAAGAAAGTGCATAAATTCCTCTACTTTATAATTGTGATTTGCATATCTAAATGTGATAATCTTGGGTCGTTGCTTGAAGTTAATAATTGCAACTTACATGTGGTATCGGAGCCTACATGTTTTAGATCTCGAATCACATTTTAGGTACTTTTCAAATATTAATTTTCAGTAAGAGTGAAATTCAATCACATATTTGAAAAGTACTAGACGAGATGAGAAAAATCATGTAAAGATCGCCGCTAAAGGAGCCCGGATGCACTACCACTCGTGGCTACATGGTAGACTCAACCTTGCTCAGGCTCAGAACACACAGGGCTAACGTCATCTCAGCCCAGGTAAGACCCAACCCAATGTGGTTGATCCGACTTGACCCATTTACCATTTGACTCAAGCCTTTCGATTCATTTAGATCTCATGACCTAGTTCATTGGTCAGTAAGGGGATCGCGATTTGATTGAAAAAAATCGATTGGACTGGTTCATAATATTGGCTGAGGATCGAATAGGTGCCTCACACTATGTGGTATATTTATTTTATATGTTTGATGCTTTTATGGATGGAAAATACCTATAGAACCCCAAATACTTGTATTATTTGGGGTATTTTAGTATTTCTCTATGTATTTCTCTATGGAATTATGAAATACAGGTGCAAGCTCACATGTAAGCACCTCATATGGATTGTGTATAGTATAATTTATCAACTGCATGTACATAATTTAACATGTATTGTTGATTGGATCAATGCAAATTAGCATGGTATGTAATTTTGTGACTAATTTCCCTTGTCACTTAATTGAAAATTACATTTATTTACAGAGAATGCTAAACATAAAGTTTACATCCCAGTTTCAACATTCAGTTGTTTTGTGACTGGCAAAGTGACATATTTGGTTGGGTTTTGAGAAATTTTTGAACTAATATTTATGATGGGATTTCACATGTTCTAAAGCATAGTTATACTCCCAAATGAAATGATTGTGTATTGTTGCAAGAAGGGATTACATGTCTAGCATATGGCTGAGAGTTATCTAATCTAAGTGTTTTTATACACCTAAAGGTGGTGAAATAATGAAGATTATATTATATATTCATGGCCACCATAATGCAGTGGGTATAAAACTACATAACATTTATTTTGCACAAAGGTGATTATATGATGATGTATGTAAGTCTTAATGTAAGATTTTCACATTATGCTAATTGTAAACATCATTTAATTTTCCTTCACTTTTATGTGAATGCAACTCCATAATTATACATGCAGCTTTTATTCTCCATATCCATCATACCATGGTCTTTTAAAAGCTCTCTAAAAGTCTGCATTCGAAAATTGTCAATGCTTCTTTTGCTCATGTTTCCTAGCTATAGAGTGTCTCGATGAAGTCCCTAATCCAAACTCATGGGAGGTTATTAGAAGGCTTCATTTGTCTTTCCAATTACATATTCTAACTCTCTCTTCGTAAGTTGTTGGAGCATAAGTGCAGGTTAGCCGAAAGGCTTTCCCCTAAGTTGGATCTTCATATTGCAAGTAAAAAGAAAACTATTGGAGCCGAAAAAACATCCACCCTTGCCTCATCCTTCCACAAAATGGTTAAACCCCCACTGATGCCATCAGGTCCACCATCAGTTGGTTCTAGAACTTCAATCTCTTTCTACACGATTAACAACCCTTTCTTGATTCTTAGTTTCACATAGAAATATAAAGTTGGCTCTTTCTTAAGCCGAAATAGCTCTTAAGGCTTGAATTGTCAAGGGAATGCCTAGCCTTTGACAATTCCAAGCAAGGATACTCATTTATGACTTGGTGACTTCTTAGGGCAAGCCAATAATTCCCGTAAGTTTGCTTCTTCAATAAAGCTCACAAGTGTCTCCAAGAGGTTTGATTTATCCAGAAACATAGTATGCATTTTCTAATCATTCAAGATATCATATTTTCTACCATTCTTTGACTCCATTTCCACTGACCTCTTATGATTTTTCCTCAGGGGGTTGCTATCATGGAATGAAAGGAGATCTATTCGCAGCGATCTTCCACCCATTAGATGTTCAGTGTTTTTTAATAACCCATATCCAAAGTTACAACCTTCTATTTCACTCATCTTTCACTTCCCCCTCTAATCACTAGACTCTCCTCCTCTATCCTTTTTCCCTACTTTCCTTTGAGTATTATCGATAGGATTAGGGAGGTTAGGTGTCTTTCGGATCGTTTCATTCTCTATCTCATGATCTATTTTTATCTCATAGAAGACTTCCCAGAAAGGCTGGGTGTGCTCATTTCTATTTTTAGCCATGGCCCAAAGAAGATATTTTCATTTTTTTTAGAACCTCTCCTCTTTATAGGGGATTTCTAAACAGTTCCGGGCATAATGTCTTATCCTTCCACACAAAATTAGAACATGGGTAATCTTTCGTAATGAAAATCAATCTAAAGCTCCTTCCCCTTGTAGCCACATATCATTTATGATTCGAGGGATTTAATAGGTTAAGGACAACTTTAGCTTTGCAAACTGCTACGATTGCATATCCCTTAGAATCAATCTTCATGCCTATTACTCTCCCAACACGTAGCACCCCAGAATGTTACTTTAAGGCTTACTCATTCCTCACTTTCTTATTAATCTTTTAATCATTCGATTAAGCGCATGTGGAAACGAATCAAATCCCTAGACAAATACAATAACAGAGATAGTTAAGAAAAGAAACTAACAACATTCAAATAGTAAAAACTTATTTTATTAATTTACTGTTAACCTTGGAAAGTACGTTTTTACAAGCCCTATCTTAGGGCCACTTCTTACAACCAACGAAAAATACTAAGGGTAGAATTGAGGTTAATGCTACTCTCAAAACTACTCCAAAAAGGTCCATGTCCACATCTTCTGCTCAACGCTAGTAGTCGACATGGGTCTCAAGGTCCTCGTCTAGATTAGAGCCTAGATCCTCTAGTTGCCTCAGGTCTTAAAAATGATTAATAATAATAGATGAGATAAATCTCAGTGAGTTAACGACCTAAGCCTTAATTAGGAGGTCAACTCAGCTCAGATGAACTTAATTCATGCAATACAATTTAGTACACACAACTATACTATCGTATAATTATAGGCAATCAAATCTTGCCTCGGCACATGGCCGACATGTCTTGAACCATGATATGCAAAATGCACACAACATAACCAAATACCTGTCAGTTTTCTTATACACAATGCACTTAGATGTCTTTCAATTATCATTGCTACTCAGGTATTCATTCATCAATTATGATTAATCGAGGGCATGCCCATACTCACATAGGAGTCTTCCAACTTAGGTATTCATTTGATCAATTACGGTTGATCGAGGCACACTCCTCTTTTACGGGGGTCTTTTAGCTTATCTGGGCAATTATCCTTTTGGTTAATTACATCCGATCGAGGCACAACCCTCTTTCTACGGAGGTCTTTCAGCTTATTCGGGCAATTATCCTTTCGATCAATTATGGTCAATCAAGAGCATGCCCATTATCATATGGGGGTCCTTCTGCTAATCCGGCAGTTATCCTTTAAATCAATTACGGCTGATCGAGGGTATGCCTATTATCCTATGGGGTCTTCCAACTTATCCAGGCAATTTTCACACTAATACAATTGTCATGCCAAAATGAAATAAATAAATCACATGTGATCCCATACACATAATTAAATAATCAAGTTAAACAAGCTAATTTATACAATAATTCTAAACGTAAACATCGCAATTCAAGCATAAACTATTACAATCTAATATTAAAAAATATTAGAATAAATCAATAGCTTATCACTTTAATATCAACAGCTTATCGTCTAAATATTGATAACTTATTACCTAAATATTGATAACTTATCACTAAAACTTGATAGCTTATCGTCTAAAAATTGATAGCTTATCGTCAATACATCGATAGTTTATCACCTAAGAATCAATAGCTTATCATCAAATCCTCAATAGCTTATGGCTCAATTTTCAATAGCTTATCATCAAACACATGATAGCTTATTGCTCAAATCATGATAGTCTATCACCTAAAATCATGATAGCTTATCACCAAACCATGATAGCCTATCACATAGATTGATAACTTATAACATAAACCTTGATAGTTTATCAACTAATCCTTACTTAATTAGTAGTAAATATATTTAATCTAATCTAATCAGATCTAATCAAGTTTAGCTTACTAATTGAGGGATTAGGGTGAAAACTCACCTGACGGAGAATCCGAAGTTATGGCACTACGGCGGCGGCGATGGCTACATGTGGCTTGCTTAAAAATGATAGGGATGACGACGGATGATGGGTCTCCACCGACCAACCTCTATTCAGCTCAACCCACGAAAATTCACTAATTTTATGGATAAACAGTCATTAGATCACGTAGCACTTGATTTTACGATTGTGTAGGAGAAAATAAAGCTCGATTCGCCCTCTAGATAAGCTCAAACGAGTGATTTCTTCTCGAGTGCGCGCAGAAATCCAAGAAAATGGGTCTCTCGAGTTTGGGAGATTTCTAGCTCAAAATTGAGAGGGAGGGAGGGAATATATATATATATATATATATATATATATATATATGTATATATATTCTTGAAAACCTCATTCCCAAGTCCAGTTTCCCCTCATAAATGCTAAGCTCTCAAAGTCCTTTTCTATCATGGTCTCTTGTCTCAAATCCATAAATGCAAAAAGGGCATTTTGGTCATTCCACAACAAGGAGTAGCTTGGTCATTTGCTACAAATAATTAAGGGTACTTTGGTAATTTAGTACTCAAGGGTAAATTGAAATTTTGTAAAGGGGCAAAATGGTAATTTCAAGGCAAAAGGGAAAAATCTTAAATTTATCTTTAGGGGCAAATGGTAAATTCATTTTAAGGTTCGATCAAGACAAGGCTCGAGCACAAATGGTCTTGATGCTTCGATTGGAAGGCTCGATTATCCCAGCTCGCTTTTCTTATTCAATATCTTAAGATTTCCAATCCCCTTTTCAATTCGATAATTTATCGTCCAATTATTGTCAGTCAATTCTTGAAAATTCAATATTTTTTATATTACAAACAACCGAAATTCGGGATGTCACACAACATGCACTGCAATACTCCTTATGACCTCATTATTTTGCCTTCAAACTTGAGTATTTGTAATGGTTTGCTCGGTCAAGAATGGAGAGTACACAGTAAACCATACAGGAGTTCAAAGGATAAGATTTATTAGCTATGGTTAAAAAGCAGTGATGACTTGAAGTTCTTAGGAATGAAAGTACATGACCAAGGGGAATGTATTTGAAGGCTACTCAAGCGTTAAATGATAAGAGCAACTAATGAGGGTTGAAAGTAATGATGACTTGAGTTAAAATACCTGGTGATGGAAAGAGAGGGTGTACAAATCAAATAGTGATATTTGGCTTAATTTTATGGTTTCAAAGTAGATATTATGATAAATTACCACGATATTAGGGGATGAGCACGTAACAAGAAAATCACTGTTCATTCTGAACATTGATAAATCAAAAAAATCTTTTGAACCGATTAAAATGGTCTGCGAAATTAACCAAGCATTAGGCGAAACTCAACTTGGTAAATTTTAAAACTTGAAAACCATCCAATACAAATTTTGGAGCGTATCGATCTCCGTCAACAAATATTATGACAGTAAGTTAATTACAATCACTACGTACATGTCAACATTGATTAATTTAATCTTAAAACATCACGCTATAGGTGACTACAATCCTAGAAATCACCTCTAAAAACTCCAAGCTAATTAATACTATATATCTTACATATGTTACTTTTGAACATAGAAAATTTCAAATGTCACAGAAAAAGCTTCTAGCACTTCCTCGTGTCATCGCAACCTTCAATCATGACCAAGATTTCTCTTTGGTAAGGTAGGATTCACAACCTTTTGTCTCGGTTTATCTAGGATTAAAAACGAAATGCAGGCATTGAACAAAGCTTCGTAAATCTGTCTATTTTGAGACGGGCTTCGTGTGATGTCGTTTAGTCAGAAGCAAGCCACCACCGAAGTCCATATTGGACTTAGTTCTATTATGAAAAGCCATGTCTGATTAAACAATTATGATAAAAGTCATGTGATAATTTTTGACTGATTAAACAATTTATTCCAACAGATTTACTAGACTCCGCTTTTTTAAGAAATGAACCTGATTCGGACTTTCTAAGGTCAAGTCTACAATTAAATTATTGAACTAGGATGTTTTAAGCTGAAACTAAGCGTCAATGAACCTGGTATAATAGTTTCATATCCATAGTATCTTTTATCGCACCGTCCACAATCTTTGGAAGCTTTGATCTGTCAGTAAGCTGAGGCATGGCCTGCATTCATTAAGGAGACAGCTCATGACTAAGACTGAACAATTTCAGGCCATAAATGGGGTTGCCCGCCTATTAGATAAGGCATATGGTGGAGATTAGGAGCGGGTGTTGACCCATGTGACTATAGATTGGCATTGAGCTAGTGCTAGTTTCTCCACGGGCTTCCTTCCCAAGAGAAGCTCCAACAACACGATCGCGAAAGCATACACGCCGCTCTTATTCGTCAGTTTACCTGAAATAACACAATCAACCGCAATGGTGATGGCATTGAGCAGACTGGCTAGCTAAAAAACCATGTTGCTGCACAGATCTAATCTTAAACAAGAAATGAAGTCATGCAAATTCGACATCGCATATCATGCTACGAGAGCTTTTTCGGCAATCTGAAACTTTTTCAAAAACATTCAGAAGAGTATTGGCAACCAGCTGTCTCTCTTGTTGGGTTATATTCTAAACTAAATCAAAACAATCACAATAAATAGAAAAGCACGACACACAATCTTATTCAGGTTCACCCCAGAATAAGGTTACGTCCATGTAAAGAGATTTCACTAAAATATTTAGGTTTCAACTACAATTACTCGTTACAATAATCTCTCATACGAGTACAATATGTACGACTTATAATGGATCCAAAACTCTAATCTATCTAAATCCCTTGATCTCAAAATAAATTGGCTAACTAAAACACAAGCACAAAATTCGATATTATTTTGGGGGCACTGCCCCTGAACCTCCACCCGTTCACCAGCGAGCGGCACTGTTTGAGTTACAGTACCCTTGACATTCCGTGCGTAGGGGTTACATGTTGTTAATCCATACTTCGGTTTTTCTAAGCTCACGTGTGCATGCCCAATATAAAAAAACAAGAGGTTTTGAAATATTCGCCAAACTCCAACAACTCTCGGACTTACAAGGGTCCTCCCTTTCTCACTAGAGCAAAAAACATCTAAGCTCTACTCTTCTCCAAATTAGCACTCAGCAGGAAATGCGCGTGCAGCCTAGATCTGGTCTTATGTAATCGAGCATGTTCAATAGCAAATTACGACCAAGTTTAGGCTAACAAGAGGTACAAAATAAACTTCTCAAGGATTAAGGTGTTTGATGTTTGAATCATACGGACAATGCAAGCAAAGAAAGAATGTCCACTGTTCCTTCTAACTTGAGCAGTAAACCACCTGCAGATAGTGTGTTCTT